>JAQFXM010006908.1:0-12582 GCA_034693345.1 Entomobrya multifasciata | reverse complement strand
GTACTTTTAATTCGATAATGTGATTTCTTAATGAGCACATGCTCATTAAAGCAAATCATACAAACGTTTTATCGAGTGATTATCATACATATCATACGAAATTGTCAATACAGGTCATACCTCAATTTGAGTGCGCTTAAATACTTGATATTGGTAACTATTGCTCTATAAAACATTTATCACACTCTTAATAAAAATCGAAATATATAGTTTTAAATTATCACGGTAAATTACGTAGTATTTGATGGTATAGTTCATGATTCGAATGCATTTCATTGAAGAAAATTAATATATGGTGCTCTGACCAAATCATGACAAATGTCCAGGCTGAGATTTTTTCGTTGCGACGCCTATGGTATCTTATACATATTATATCAATACTTGTAAGTTGTAAACCTTATTTTTATCATCTGAAATGTCTTGTTTCTGAATGAATGTGATTGTGAGAGAGATTTTTTTCTTGGAATGGATGGGATGGCAGAAGAAGCTCGTCTGAAATTTACGTACTTTCGTTGTTGGCATAAACCGAAAGTCAATTTTTCTTGTAGGGATTTTTGGACTAAGATTTCTGACTAAACAAACCTTACCCTTGCCGTTCACTTTTCACCAAAATTATTGGCCAAGTTACCATTTTTTGGCAAGTGATTCCATTCACCATCATTGAATCTGTTTGTGAATCGAGTGCCGTGTGTTTATAGATAGCCTATATTGGCCCTATACGTATACTTGAAAATTGTATGCTACGTACGATTTGCTCTACTAAAAAAATCCAGTATAGCTTGCGTAATAAGTCGGCAATGACAAAAGCGACAAGAAAGAAGCAGCTAGAGAGTGATAACTTTGCTTAATTAATGTACAATGCAGAGGGTGAATTTATAGAGAAACTTGGCAAAAATCAGGTAGGTAGTCAAAGATAGATGTGTGCCTTTCATATGAATTTATGATTCGCAAATCAGGATCTGAAATAGCATGTGTTGTATAATTGCCTGGTTTTCTTATTTGTGAACCTCATGTGTATAGTACATATTCTATGAGCATGGTAAAGATAAAAATAATAAACCATTTCAATGATTGAAGTAAAAATCCTTGAGCCTTGATCGGAGCCAAGAGCCTAGCACTGGTTGTATTATGTAGGTATTCATATTGATCGGGTCAAAAAATTAAATTTTAAAATTCTCCATTGTTTTCAAATCATCGTGTATTAAAGTTTAAAATTGTTGTATTAAGCCGGTAAGATATTTAAGTGTACTATATACATATAGCACAAATATACCAAGTACAAATATATATATTTTATATTATGTTGATAATAGACCGTCTATTACTAACTAGTTTTCATACTTTATGTGTCTAATGGAGTCTACTGATGAACGGGTTCAAGGAAAACGAAAAACGTAAAGTAAAAATGTAAAAGAGTAAAATGATAGAAGGAAAAACAATGAAAAATGAGCTTTGTCGTTTTAAGATAAAAAAGCTGTTGCTTTCGCTTGGTGTAACTCTATTCATCCAGTATGTTGAGTATACATACACATTAATCATTCATTCATATGTACACACCACGCAGAGCAAAGTAAAACAAAAAGAGAGCAAATTAATAAATGTGATCTATTGAAACAAAGTGAGGAGAAAATACGTTCCGACATTCAAGAGAAAGGTCTCGTCTCGTCTCTCACACAATCACCCAAACACTCCCATTCCTCTAATTTCAATCGGTGAAAGTGATACTGCTATAATAGTAAATTTTGGCTTTTCTTGTTTTGTACTAAAAGCTCATCCATTCAAGAATAAACTAGGCCACTCGTCTTAAAACGATTGATAACCTAATTGGGAAGACGTGTTATGCGTGGTTTCATCACGATGAAATCAATATGAACTTTTTGATATTTTTCTACTTTTTGTGCATTTTTATTCATTCGATAATTTTATTGAAATTCTATGTGCACTCATAATGCATAAAGAATAGTCTGATCATGTTTACACTGCGAGTTTACATCCTATTTGTGACAAATAATCCGTTGGAGCTAATAGAGAATATTATAGTACAAAATAATTAAATGTAGTATAGTGATAGTAGTATTTAAGTAAGTAACGCCTTTTGTATCAAACTACACAATCTAAAAAAACTAACTTCAACTTTCTTTCGCAACTGCGGTCATAACAAGTTGTGTGTCGAGACTTTCTTGGCCAGTCCCTGTCCCAGTGGCTGAAACACTAACACTACATCCACTAATATCACTGTTGTCATTATCATCTTTATTGCTATTTATGTTCATCGTGTTCTCATTTCTCGTTTCCTTCCCATTACCGTTCCTGTTATGCTGCTCATCTTCTGAGCTAGGCTCATCCAGGTCATCTTTACTACCAGTTGTAGTTGTGAGACGGGTGAGATTGCGAGACGCACTCATTCTCAAACTGTTTACTTCGCTTTCCGATAATTTTCCCATGGAATTCTCCTCTGTTTCTGAGTCGTCGTTGTCCTCCTCACCCACCAAGTAGTCTTCTTCACAATCATTCCGCTCATTACCACTGCCAAAACAGCCCATCACCACGAGATTGTCTATAATATCCACTTGCTCATCGTCATCATCCTCATCTTCTTGTTCTGCTGCTCCTGTAGCCGTGCAAGTTGTGGTCGTCGTTACAACTGCAATCATTTCTTCGTCATCATCCCCTGTCATCATGATAATGTCATCCTCATCTGCTGCCACTATCCTTCTTCTCCTTCTTCCCATCCGATCTTCATTTGATCCTCTGTCACTGTCACTTCCCCTCTCACGCGAGTCATTACCAAAAACATTTCTCTCTTCACCATTTCCGCTGTTTTGGCTATTATTCTGGTGATGATGAGTGGCTGGATGGAGCCTTCTCATAGGAATTAAATTCGTTTCTCTGTTGTGGTCTACGTGTATGCACAAATCACACAAGTAACAACAACCCAAAAATTAGTATTATTAGCACGAAAAAGTGAGACACAATGAATGATAGACTAATGAAACGAACATAATATTATGAGAGTTATTAGGTATGTAACTTACCCCGTCTTCTGTCACCTTCTCTCCAGGACCCTCCTGACTCTGTCTGCCTGTCTTGTAATCTATTAACGTGTTGTGTATTCAATATTTTTACAACGTTGTTGTCAGAACCAACTATATGCCCACTACTGTCACTTCCCCTTTCGTCACCCACAACGACATGCCCATTATTGTTCCCTTCGTGTCTTGTTTCTCCATTATCATTATATAAATGACCTCTTCCTCTTGCACGTGTTGCTGACAGATTATTGATCACATTATTCATCACCACAGCCACACCTTCTTCTTCAGAATGACCACTGATGAAAGGACACCGAAGTCCAGTTCTTCGTTCAGCATCTCCCACAGCCCCCAACGAAATTGTTTCGCAAGCCTGCTGTCTATCCGACGATGATCGATGTAATCTTCTTCCACTGCCACCACTATCAACCTCATAACGACTCGTGCAATTTCTGTTTTGATTATGGTTGTGAGCCCGTCTTCTTGGCTCACTTTGAGTATCTGTTGCTTGCGTGCTAAGAAGAGCCCCTCCAGCCACTCGTCTCCTTGATGATCTGCCCCCGCCACTGGGATTCGAATTACTAGAACCATCAGTAGTCGCAGTTGTGACCGCAGAAGTAGAATTTAAAAGCGGATAGAGTAGATTGTGGAGGGTTTCTTGAGTTCGACTTCTTTCTGACGCGTTTCTTGAAGAATTTGTTGGGAATGGGGGAGGTCGTGCCCTATTTCGTATGCGATATTGTTCCACAAAATAAGGTGGAGGAAGACTACCTCTGGAGGGACCACTTCCTCCAGTTGCTGAAGATAAGAGTCTGGAGAGGACATTGCTTCCTGTTGCAGTGCTGGAAACAGCGGTGGCACATGTCGAACTATTTGGACTGTTTCCATTGCAAGCTGTGGGGGGTGAACTTGTGCTGCTGACATTACTGTTTGCATGCATTAATGATAACTGCCGTTGAATGAGATAATTAGTGTTGGAATTTGCGGAATTAGTACTATCCCTACTACCAGTGCGCCGTGGAGTACGATTTGCACAGCCATTACTACTTCCGATTACGTTTTCGCAACAATTGTTGATTAACGAGGCGGACAATGGTCCAGCAACTGCCAAACCATAAGGAGGCGGTGGTTCCAAAGCAGAAGGTGGTGGTACTGGAGCTTGAGATGGCGGAGTTCGTGATGCTCCGATCCCAAAGTCAGACGTGTAATGATGATGATGGTGGTATACACTTTCATGAATATGATGATGAGGTTGACCTCCTGGGCCCCCCACTATATTCGCAGGTGACAACGAAGTGGCTGTAGCAGCTACAATAACTGCATTTGAAGCACCACCACCACAACCTCCCACGGCCCTACAACTGGGCGAGTTATTACTTGTAGTTATCCAGTAGTCGACCAACGGATTAAATGACGCGGTTGTTGTCGTAATAAAATTAGGCAATGTTGGCATGTTACTGGAGGAATTTGACTGGTAAACATTGGCTGGCTCATTTGTTACAGTGCTCAAGCCATGTCCATCAGTACCACCACCAGCAGAACCTCTTGTAATATTTCCCAATAATCCACAAGTAGTCGTTTGACTAGATGAGACAACGGGTATGCCATACAATAGGCCTCCCTCATGAAGCCTCCTCCCTCTCCTCTTTTTGTACAAAACACAGCACGAGCAGTAAAAACACATAACAATGGTAATGAGGGCTGTCAAAGCAACTAGTCCACAAATAGCCCCAATAAGCAAACTTTTTTGATTAAGAAACTGGTCATCGACTGGTTGAGCTGTTCCAGCTACATTTTCTCCACCACCAACTTGTGGTATGGTGACAAGGACGCCATGGCTTTCAGTCCCCTCATTTTCACCTTGCTCATCGTCCTCCTCCTCCGCATCTTCTTGCCCATCCTCAACTTGCACCACATGCCTGTTGTCATAGCCCTTGGAATAATGGCCGCCAGGTATGGGTTTCCCAAGTGTACAGCAATACTTTAGGACCAAGCTCCCACAGCAAAATACAGGGACATCAGGAATGATAAGTGGACAGTAAAAGCCCGTGTTCCATTTCCCAAAAGTGTCTGTGTAGCCTGAGCAGTATTCCTCACCGAGTACTGCAACAAAACATAGTCCAAAAAACAGGCTTGAAAAACAACAATCACAACAACACTTTCTCTTCTCGAATCACCCCTAACCTAAATTATTTCTTAACATCTCAACTCGTACATACATACATCATACAGAAAAGAGAATTTAGTTGTAGATGAAAAATTTTCACCGTCTTTTGCTTTTCCAACTCTAAAACTTATCTCGTTTTGTAAGTGTAGCTTATACTCAAGTATTTTCTGCGCTTTCTCCTCCCCTGCTTATAAAATAATATATTAAGTCCTAAATAATAGTCCATTATTATTAGCAAGGGTGTATTTAAAGAGTAGCAACGCTTGCTTAGAACTTTGGCAGATTTCAGTATTTATACCTTTGGTTTTAAATCTAACTCATCGTCTCTTTTTTCTGCAACTTTGACAAAAGACCAAATGTACTGTGTGTTATACCTTCGTGGCCATCCTCTAAAGTTGGATACAGCATTTTCTTTACAACACAAAATGCACAGAACTGAACAAGTGGAAAAAGAAAGGGAGATGGTTTTTCACGGGGGCGTTTTAAGAATATAAAATTGATTTGTCAACTTTTCACCTTTAAAACTGAGTTCACAAAAATGTTCTTCTTTACAACAAGTTTTAAAAGTCACAAGCTAATTGTCCCACTACCACTATGTATTCATAGAAACGGTGCAATTCCATTTTCAAATATTACTTCAGTTCAAGTTGATTAAAATCCATTGCTTTGTTGTCGTCTTTTAAAATCTCAAGTATCGCATTACATACCGCATATTAATTTCTAATCATTGGCTTTCTCATCATCACCGTTCCTAACTTAATGGGAATGATTAAGACTGATGGATAAAAATTCAATGAGGGCTGATGAAACTAAAAACGCAAACACTGCCACTTGCCAGCCACCACACTTACAAATCGATTCTGAATGAAAAAACATATTTTATGCGCTTCCGAAATTCGGATCTGCAACTTGAAATTTTGCAAATAAAATACCACTGATTTAAGGTAATAAAAGTTTCCCAAGCACCTTTTTAACAACTTTTATCATCTAATATCAAATCACTTTTGGTGAGTTTGATAATTTTAGATTGCACTGAGATTGAGTAATAGTTCATTGCATGGTCACACTAAAATTCTGATTAGATTCAGATTTCCAACTTAAATTCTCCTCGCTGACCTACAAATAATTGCACATAATTCAATATTGTGCCATAAGGCAGAATATAAAATTATTCAGAATACTCATATCAACAAACAATTATAAACAAATTGAAATTGAAACAACCATTATTACTGTACAAGTAGTATAGTATTATGAAGCAATAATACTCTGCTGGTGACAAGGTGCCAAGTCTTTAACTGTTGGCTTCTTTGGTATGTAAAACCGCTATAGATAGTACAATATCATTATGCAATGACAGAAACTTTAAACTGAACACTGATGTGATGACTAAAACTGTAAACTACAAAGCTAGATACATTTGCCTACATTGTATGTGTGATTCAACTGAAAAAGTGTCATATTGTTGACACAGGATGCAAGATAATAAGAAGAGATTAATAAAGTATGTCGTTATGTCAAAAAGAAGAGACTTTGAATGATAAAATGACGACTGGTGACTTTGAAGCTACTGGCAAAGGTTACAAAAGCCAATGAAGAATGTTTTAAAAGTACATTTTCACTTTGTCCTTTCCACATGAAGAAAATGAGTAAAGAGTTCGGGAAACCATAACAATAACAACTTTCGTTAAATTCTCGTTGGTTGGCAATGTCTGAGTGAGTGTGAGAGTTTCTCGAATGAGAGAATAATAGTGAGAATGTGGAATGAAGAAAAAATAAGCAAACACGTAAAAAGTGGACTCGCAGACTGGCGTTGTGAGTTGGAATAGTTGGATGATGGAATACGGTTGATGATGCGATGTGAACGACTACAAGTCGTTCCAACGACTGTGCTCTGCAAGAGAAGATTCACCCGTCTTAACAGAGTTGAAGTCAGTGGTGCAAATATTCACATCAAAAAATATTTCATTTGTACGATGTACAATGTGCATACGACTTAGGGTGCTAGCAGAGCAGCCTAACTTTTTCATTGCGTTGCGTTCGTAGACTTTTCATGAACCCAAATCGGGAAATAATGTGGTAGTGAAAAGGTATATACCGGTACGTATTTATCGGTAAATATCACTTAAGTAAAAATGGAGTAAATCTAGACACCTATGTACACAAACAAAGAGGTTAGAACACTCAATTAAACAATTAAGATGTATTTCAAAATAAGCATTATCATTAATTAAATAATCTACTCTCGCGTTATGTCACGCTTATCAAAAAAAAAAAATTAGAACAAAATTCAAAATAGCATTTAAACTTAACTTTTGGCTAAGTGGCGACAACTTTTGATCGATGCACGTGACTTTAAATTTGCAGAATTGTCAGTTGGTTAACATGAATGTTCTGTAATTATCAATATAATAAGTTTCATATCAACTTTGATCTAATTAAAATGGAATTTTAAATTTAATTACTTTATACTTAGGTTCGAACTAATCGAATTTAGATTTTGAATTTAAAATAGAAAATTTCAACATTCCAGTAACATTGCGAATTAGGATAATCGATAGAGATAATCGATATCATGATATGAAATTGGAAATTATTAATTTAAACCATATGAAGTTAGTTCAATACGAGTTCTTATATTATTTTGATGTTACATATATAATGAATAATGACATTTAAAGATTCCTGAAAAAGATTTCTTTAACTTAAGAATATTGCGTTTAAAAAATTTCAGCTTCTACTCTTCATACAGGTTAGAACTTACAAGTTTACAAGTAGACTTGTAAACTAGAACCCTATTTCCGCTGACTGATCCCAAAAATGCTTAGTGACCGCACCTACCATCACAGTTCCGCATCAATTACGTGTAATTAATTACATTCAATTTAATTACAATTAAATTACATCAAAAAAATAATAATTACGCAAAGTAATTAATTAAATTTAAAATTTTGGCCTGTAATTAAAATTTTAATTGTAATTACAGTATTTTTTATTACAAAGTAATTAATTATCGATGCAGTTTAATTACAAATTTTATTACTTTTCATCAAAATTGCCATGTTTGTTGTCATAAACTGTAACAAAACAGTACGGTTTGTGAAATTATTGGCTATTTTATCACTAAATTCTCAACTTTCATAATTATTCTGCGTATTTTGGTCATAAAAAAATGCACAATCTACTCTATTTTGTTATGTAACACTTATATTTGGCCTTAAAACCCATAAAAAGTCCTTAGTAAAACCTGTAATTTAATTACTTTGACCAATGTAATTAATTGTAATTATAATTGTAATTGTAATTGAACCACTAAAATGTGGAAGTAATTTAATTAGTAATTGAATTATTTTCTCAGCAGTAATTTGTAATTGTAATTGTAATTGAGAAAGAACCCAGTTGCGGAACTGTGTATGTATTAATACATGTTCATATTTTTATAACAAAGTTAACTCCTGCTTAAATTCACAAATAAAGTAAATTTACTTGAACCCATTCCTATAACAGATATCTATGTATATTAAAACTAAAAAGTAAATTGCATTGATAAATGGACTGAAATTAAGTAGACTAAAAACCAAACATACCAATGAACGAAACAACCTAAAACATGAATTTGAGCATGACTGGAGTTTATATAAAAGCTGACAACTTTGTGACAGCTGATATTATGACATGGTGACAAATTTATTTACACTTTTTAATCACATAAATTGCATCCGGAACTTTTTACTGTAATATTATGTACTGTATGTGTAAAAGTTGAATTAACAACATATAAGTTCAGATAAAAACGTGCTCATTGCAGAAAATACTTTTACATCGAATGTTTTATAATATTATTATGGCTCCTTGAAAACTTTTAAATTCTCTTTTGATTGTTTGTACAATGTACATACGAGTTACTTCATCGAAACGTGCAGAAAATCTTGAGTGCGCTTCTATTCATTTATCTGACAATAAAACCATCATTAAAATTTTAAACAATGAAATTATAGATCAAAGAAAATTTGAGATTATTAGAGTTGGCAAACTTGACTCTGCAAAGTTTTTTGTTAGAAATTACCCTCAACACCAGAAAAAGTGTTTATTGGAAATATGTGGTTATAATAGCCAAAATCAAGAGAGCCCTTACTATTATGGTAACTGTGACCAGTACACCAGTTCGTCCAACGGACAACCAATAACCGCGTCTTCATATATATACACAGTTGAATACGATCTCAGCTCAATAAGTTGTTCATGTACTTCTCCATCAAGCACTTGTGCATCTGTCAATTGTTATGAAAAATTTGCGTCAAAATCTTGGAAGGACGATGAATGTGCAGTTTTGTTTCAAGAAAAGAATTGCTCAACTTTACATTTTACAACTACGAATCTATTCCGTAACAAATGGATTTACACTCTAAATGCATATCAGTTCCGATCAATGATTATTCGACCAGGCTGTAAGGTTGATACTGTTACTAAAATTGGACTTGATAGAAATGAAACATGGGATTCGTATACACTTAACTATATTCTTGGCGAACTTGTGCTGCCATCGATTGGGGTAAGTCAAATTTACAAAAATACACCTTGAAAATGAATATTATTGAATATATTTGTTATCGTTTTTAATAAAACTTAAACAGGAAGCTACTCACAAGGATACTGACAACTTTACTTGCTATTGTGAAAATAATGCCACAGGTAGTTCGCTATCAACTACTTCCACGACTTTAGAACAAGTGTCAATTGGAACAATAAGCTTATCGACAGTTACTAATGAAAGTTCAAACAAAAATAATTTAACAACAAATAAATCGTCCAAGGCCACACAAGGTTTTGAATTTTCAGCAGTAAGCTTTACTATTCTTTTCGGATGTTTGCTGATTTTAGCTGCAGTATTGTGTTGTGTATTGTGGTTTTTCAAAAAGAAAAGAAAACTTCAAAATATCAAACACTGTGAAGTTAACTTAACTACAATTTCAGGTAATCCCCTTTCAGATCGGTCAAACTCAAATGCAGTTCAGTCAAGTAATTCAGTAACAGGTTGTACGAGTATAGAAATGCCAGAATGCAGCACAAAAGCATATAGCCTGGGAACTAGAGAAGTGCAGTTGAAATTGGAAATAATTATGGATGAGGTCAAACAATTAATGGGGTCACTTGTCCCACCCACAGACGCTATAGAGCAAACAGTTTCGAACGTATTCAACTCACCAACATGTAATAATCTCTTGGAATTAAACCAAATCTACAATCCTAAGTACGACGTATCAAGAAACTCTATCTGGATTTCGAAAATAAATTTAGAGAATCCATTGGGTTCAGGCCAATTTGGTGTAGTATATAAAGGAATTCTTAAAAATAAAACTGATGGTTTGGAGAAAATTGTTGCTGTGAAGAAAGTTAGTCATCAATCTGATAGTAATGACAAAATAGTTAGATTGTTTATTCAAGAAGTTAAAACATTTCATGCTATCGATAATGGAAATGAAAACATTGTGGGATATATTGGATCATGTTGTCATAGTGATGGGCTCTATATTTTGACACAATATTGTGAACCTGGGTCACTCAAAACATATTTATCACAAAATTTGGCACCAAAAATATTATCTGAGCAAAACAGCTTATCAGCATTTAAAATTAGTGTTGATGGTGACTACTTTGAAACGAATGAAGAAGTTTGCAAAGATTCGTTAGAGAATCACAAGTTTAATATGAGTAAAAAATATTTGTGCCAGATTTTTCGTTGGTGTGAGCAAATTGCATGTGGTATGGAATATCTCGGTGAAAAAGGAATAATTCACATTGATTTAGCAACCAGAAATATCCTTTTATCTAAATCCAAATTTGTTAATGGAGATGAAGAATATGACATCAAAATTTGCGATTTTGGATTGTCTAAAAGATGTTTAGATAAGGAGAACTACGCAAAATCTGTACTGTCCGGAGACTTTCCATTCAATTCATTTGCCCCAGAGTGCGTTAAGGACCAGGGAGGCCACCAAATTTCGATTTATTTGGATGTATGGGCTTACGGTTGCACAATATGGGAAATTTTTATGCTGGGAGATTCTTTGTATCCAGACGTGATGGAGAGTGGTATTCACAAAATTCTGGCGGTGAAAAAACTCCTTCAAGAGGGCTATAAACATCCAAAACCTCCATTAGCCCTGGAGAACGTTTATAATGAAGTAATGCTCAAATGTTGGGAATCTATGCCAAGGAATCGACCTAAATTTACAGAGCTGAGCAAGTTTTTTAAAGTGAATAGGACAGAATTTGAATGAATGATGAAAAGTTACAATTTATTTTTATTGTTGAATTTTATGTTTTTTTTTACATACATTTATAATGTAACTGTATATTAGGAAAGAAGAAGCTTATAAAGTTTTATTTCTATTCCATCAAATTTTTTCTTTATAACAAAGCCATTGTAGCGCACGTAGTCTACTGAAATAAGCATCACTCGAAATGACTTCTTTCGAACAAATATGAAACCGACTTGATGATATTTGAGGGATTGCATGCATTGCTAAACGTATACATACATATATACTATATACAGTCATTAACATTATTACAAGCCTTGGTCATTTTCCATGCTGCAATGAAACCACATTTTAAATTTGTTGGAGTGTTAATTGTTTTCATGAAGTAGTGAATTAGAAATGAATAGCAAAGTGCATTTTCTTGAAACCCGTTTATGTGTAAAAAACGGATTTTTCAGTGTACATATCTAAGTGAGAATGTTCATAAATATTATATACTAGTACAACATTTATTCTATTCGCATATAACATCACAAGTTTCTCGATGCATTTATGCTTTATTATGATATATTTAATAAGCTTTAAAACCAGCTTGGGGATGTCGTTAATTAATGTTTTTATCACGTTAATTATTAGTTAATATCTACCCGCTCAAATTGTAATCTCTTTGCTATTGTTAATGTTTTCAATTCTTTTATCATTTATTATTTTAAGTTCAAGTCCAAAATGAGCATAAAAACAAAAGATATGATTATTTACTTTGATGAATTTACATTGTGTTTGGCAAATTCAAAACAGAACTTTACCAAAGCTTCGGTGCATTGTTTTCTTCGGTTAATGAGGTAGAAATTCCTACGTGCAGAAATAATTCCATTGTACCATTTTAAGAAGAGAATAAGAAGTATTCAGTTGGGAATGAATTTGTTTGGTCAATTTTAAAACGAGAAATTTAATAAACGAAGCGTTGTTAATCTTTTACAAAGAAAGATGAACCTAGTTTTTAATGTCAGCATAAAAATTCTAATCCAAATGTATAGTAAAATGTGTAGATGCAATGAAACTTGTTTTTCATTGGAAAGGTTAAAAATATATTTATTAAAAATACTGCTAGCTAAGGGAG
>JAQFXM010006907.1:0-12583 GCA_034693345.1 Entomobrya multifasciata | reverse complement strand
CACACTTCCAGCGTTCCAGCGACACCTCACACCACCTAAAACGCCCACTCTAACGGCAATAATTAACTAACTGACCTCGCGTCAGTTAGTTAATTAGTAGCGTGAGAATAAATAACGGCTTACGGTGGCACTCTCACTACTACTTGTATATACCAAAATTCAAAAAATTGAAATTGAATACTGTATTCACGACTTAGATTTCTTTTCAAGGATAACAAACTCTTGTGAGTGAAACTGCACAACATGTTTGATGATTTACATTTGTTTCTAAGTATTTAAGTTATGCTAACATGAATGTAATAAGAGTTCATTCAGTGTTTATCAATAAAAATAACAAAACAAATTACGATTTTGAAGCTACTCAAAAAGTTTATCAGAGTACACGCTTGGCTAGACACACTTTGGTATTTTACTCGATGGAAATAAACCTAGTGCCATGGGGAATACATCCTGGGAAGATAGATCCAGAAATTGTTTGGGTCTTCTATCTCAAATGTTTCTTGTGGTTTGGTAAAAAACTTTTAGAGTGTCAGTTTTCTTGACTATGATTGATCTTTCAATCATAGTCATGGTTTCCTTTTGGATCTCATTAAATTTCCCAAACATGTAAGGATTTTTGTTGTGCTGGTTGCATATTACATGTTGTATTTCATATTAAGTTTCACTAGTTTAATTTTCTCCTCTTCGAGTTTCGACTATTCAAAACAATATTGATATGGTTTTACATTATTCCCATATTTTGCGCATATTTTACAATGTGTAAATTAACCTGAGCTTATCATTACACTTTGTGTCAAGTCATTTATAATGTTCAGGAGAATATATTTATTCAAAACACGTAAAAAATTGTTCGTAAAATGAAGTTTCGTTTTTAGCGGTCGTTCTTAAGTATATTATATAACTACTAGTAATAACATTAAGTCAAATCACATTACAAGCCTTACAGGAAACTTTTTACTTACGTTAGAGATTAGAAATGCAATGTGTAAGATGAAGGCCAACCATGATATCTTCACTCATGAACTCGGAACAACCAAATTTCTAAAAGTGAGTCTTATCAGTGTGTATGCATACGATATACACAGATTTTGAGTTTGCACTTTCAACACACTAAGCAAATAACATACATAGTACGTTTCATTTGTTCGTGCGCGTGTTTGATCACAGATGACTTTTGATCCAATGCACCAAACTACGTATACTTTTGAGCATTGAATAGGTAAAAGTCTAACTTAAAATTGTGCCAAAGCATTGCAGCGTGGATACTACTGTAAGAAAGTTACAGCTCGGAAACGAAACAAGTTTATTTGCATCATTGAATAACTCGTAATTAACGTTGTTATAATTTGAAGGCTTCTACAAAATCCTAATTAAGAAAGGATTAGACAGAACTTTTGGTGCATTACAGCCCTGTCTTTGCGCAATTAAAAAATGGTGTCCATGATTCACTTTAAGAAAAATTCTTGTTCAGAAAATGGAAAAAAATGGATGAGTGACAACTAGTAAAAAGGACACCATCACAGATAAAGTTCAAAATATTTTACAAAAGGATGTAGGACTTAAGATTAGTGAAATAGCACAAAAGATTAAGCTACCCATCAGCAATGTTTAACATATTACACATAATGAATGTGGGCTATCACTGAGATATTTTACGTCTGTTTCCAGAATTCGGCATCTTTTAGAAAACACATTTTTCGCAAATCAATTTTTGATGAAAATCAGACCCCCTGTCGTTCCGAGTCCTACCGCTTCAGAGACCAAATAGTAGCCCTGATTGAAACGGCTGCTTTTTATGACTTATTTAAAACCAAGGTTTCGAAATTTCATCGACTCTTAAGAACGTTATGTTGAATCGAAATTGGTAGTCCAAAAAATGCCCCGAAAATCTCGATTTTTGCTGAAATACTTGAAGCAACCTTGCTCCCATAAGTAAGCAGCTGGACCAAATTCCTTTGGTGTGTATTTGAGTTAGACTTTTACCCATATAATGTTGAAAGGAAAAGTTGGTTTGGTGCATTAGTTTAAAAGGTATCAGTGATCAAACACGCGCACGAACATATAAAACGTACCATGTAACCTTTCATTTTGACAATAATGGAAAGATGATAAAGTGTTATTGATTGTAGACAAAATAGTACAAAATATAATTTCTCATTACCCAAGTTTGGTTTGAGTACGTTTACTGAATTCCTTTTTGTATTTTTGCGAGGCCTAGACGTCATTTCAATTCAAGTCTTAAAAGATGTGTTATGATTTTTCATCATAAAGTTTGCTAAACTTCCAACTTTGCGTAATATATGTTGTAGAGCATGGTGATGCGATTCATAGAATATCGGAGTTACGTTATCAGTCATCTTGTTGCGCAACCGTAGTATTCTCGTTAATCAAAAGTCATAATAATTATTTCACAACTGGCTTAAGTAATTAGTATCAGGAAAAATATAATTTTATAATGGCAATTTTGATTATATTGTTGTACCACTTACAAACTTTCGGCGAAATTTAAGTACTAAAACATTTTTCACGCTCGTGTGGCCACTTAATGCAAATAATTGTGTAACTGAGAATTTCCCGAATTTCATGAGATTTGTCCATATGCCATAAGTTATTATATCAACAAATATCATTAAGTTACTTTTATACATGAGGCAAGATTATACTTTAATAAACCCTGGTAGAGGGTTTAAGTTAGATACTCGATGAAGACTTGTTACAATTAAAAAAACAATTGTTACATTTGAAACTGAACGTGAGATTCATATCGAGGTCAGACCTATAGGGCTCGATTGCAAAAAACTAAATTCAAAAATTCCCCGCCGTTTTTGAGATATCCGCGCGACGGATGGACGGCCGGACGGACGGGATACAGTCAACCACACCAATACCAATAGATACTCTCATCGATTAAATATTAGTAACAGAGTTAGACAAATATCTGACTTGTTAAATTGAGAAATTCAATGACTTTTAGAAAGTTTTGATTTCCTGGAAGGCATTAAGTTACAAAGCAAGGAACAGGAAATTTGATCATACCAATCTAAATTTTCAAGAAAACGTCCGTATACGCTTTTATTATTACATTCTTTAAATTTCGTAGAGACATCCAAAAGGAATTTTATTTACCGTAGAAGCTGTGGAAACTTGTTAAAACGCACTTAACTGTATTAACATTGGTTTTTGGATTGGTGCACCAACTTGAGGTGATACAACATTAAAAGATTTCATTTCGTATATATGTGACAGGACTATATACGGGAATATTTGACCAATGAATATGCTCTTACACAAAAGCTTAAGGGATCTACCACTGTCTGCGGCAATGTTCTATTAACGCAAAAGGCTGTTTAAGCTGAAGATTTTTTGAGGAGTAGCAATTTCAAATTGACCAAATAGCATCCAGCACAAATATGCATACGTGCAAATAATGCAACTTTATTATGCAAATAAATGCCGAATACGTGACTTTAATGGCGTTTTCCATACATTATATCCGTAAAGATGTTATGCAGCAAAGTATTACTGACACGTAGGAAAATATAATTACAGATCGCATCGAAATTCATTCTGAATATATTGCAGCTTTTTACATGCAGTGCATTCGAACAAAACGTTTTAGCATATGCCATAGACATGAAAATTAAATTCCTCCAACAATAAGTACAAGAAGAATACAAAAAAATACTACACAAAACTCAAAATGTATAAGGAAGTGAAGTGACAAAATGTAGAAGTACGATTATATTTTGGACACATACAAGAATAAAGCATTGATTTCCCTCGCGGCCTTAAAACAGCACGTAGTAGTTTATTCGAACGAGCACGTGACCATATTTTATCCAACTGCAAAATCAACAGTGTTTCCATAATTTGAATTCGTTACCAAAATGGCAGCAGCGAATAAAGTAAGGAAATCGTGTTTAAGTAACAGAATTGAAAAAATGGAAACTATTTTTCAATATGTGCAATACTTTTATTTGGTAATATATACGAAATAGCAAC
Organism: Entomobrya multifasciata; assembly: GCA_034693345.1. Lineage (NCBI taxonomy): Eukaryota > Metazoa > Arthropoda > Collembola > Entomobryomorpha > Entomobryidae > Entomobrya > Entomobrya multifasciata. Next base: position 8,581 of record JAQFXM010006907.1, on the reverse strand, counting down.
ACTTACATCCATTTACGTCACATTTTCAGACTAATATATTTAAAGCGTCACATTAGCATTCATAGTATATATCATATGTTAATATATAACGAGTAAAATTATTTTTTACCCTGAATAAATACATTATAATTTACAATAAGAATTGGTAATGCAAAGGGCTAAGTATTGCACAATGCGTTGACAGAAAAATCTAGAATTCCTAGTGGTTAGCATGTAATTTGTATGTTTACCCTAAAAATGGCAAATACGACAACCCTTTACAAATTCACAATATGATTGTTCACTGACGTAAAAGCGGTATTTCCTTTCGTCGCGCTGTATTTTCTGTAGAAAGATGAACCCGTTTGTGCGGATTCTGAGGTTTGTGGTAACTGGGTAGTAGTAACTAATCCACTAGAATCCTCGTAAGTACTGATTAGCATACTATTTTGCCTGTGGTAGTTTCTACCCCCACTAGACCGATTGTTTTGGATATGGCTAATGTTAGTGCTTCTTCTGCACATACTTCGTCTATTTGATGGTGTTGTACAGCTATGGGTTCGAAATGATCCGACATAATTTCCATTGGATATTGTTACACCAAAACCCGAAATGCCCATCCTTCTTAACTCAGCAGCATTTAGTGCACATGGTAACCATTTCGGAAGAATGGATTTGAACATCTCACGGAACTTTTTATTCAGAAATGCATACAGTATAGGATTCACACTACTATTAGAACTACCCAACCATTGCGCAAACGGGTATAAAATATCTAAAAGATTTGACTCCCAGTCAGATATTTTTTCCGAGAACTTGTACCTTGAAACAATTATGTACAAAGGCATCCAACTTAAAAGGAATGTGAGAGTAACAATTCCTAACATTTTTATTACACCATGTCTCGCTTTCTTGTGCATTTTTCTGATGGGTCCTTCCGAGGCTGAGTTTTGGGGTACCTTTCGATTTCTTACATGACACCATATAATAGCGTTTGATATGGAAATTATTATGAAAGGTAGCCCGTAGCAAAATATCACATTAACAACGAGAAAGTATATCTTTCCGTAGTACTCGTTACTCCATGTTTCCACACAATAAGCGAAGCCATCCTCGTCGGATATTATTAAGTCGAATATTACTGCCCAGGGTAGCGTTATCAGTAATGCAATCATCCAGATCAAAAATATCGTTCTCAAAGCTTGGGTTTTAGATAAACCACGAGATCGTTGGAAGGCTCCATAAATGGCTTGACATCTAAAATACGTAAAGAAAAAAATGATCTTATATCACTGACTAATGAGACCACCATTTAATTTAGAAACTTGATTTTTCATTGAGTTTACCTGTCTAATGAAATAACGGCTAGACTGTAAGCCGATGCGCAAACTGAAACTCCCTGAATATAAGCAACACCCTTGCACATGAAAGATCCAAGTATCCATGCTACAGAAAAATAATCAGTAAAGCATGATAAATAAGTAATGTTGAATGTGTGTGCATATAACAGGTTAATTTTTGACAATAATACTTTTGCTCAAAACTTACGTTGGAACAAATTTGCCAACAGTGTAGGACACACGCAAAACACAATCACGAACAAGTCAGCCACTGCCAAGTTCATGATAAATATATTTGTCACCGATCTCATTCGAGGTCTCAGGACAACAACCAAAATCACCATGCAGTTTCCAATTACCCCAGTGACAAAAATGAGCATATAAGCCACAATTAACGTTATCGTCCATCCCCAACTATGGCGAAAATATCTTTCATCAAAAACATTCCACCAACTTAGGGAGAGATGTTCTGCAGCGGAAAATGTAGAATTATCTTTAAATGAAATGTTTTCGCTTTCCTCTTTAAAGGAAACGCTACTAATACCACCACTACTTAAATCGCTTAAAGAATAATTGGTGTTTGCTGAAATGTTGTCCATTATGTCCTAGGATTTCTTTTTTTCATCAGTGGAGATTGCAGCATGACAAGAATAAAATACTATTTTGTACAATAGTTTCAACATGTAACTTTCACCTATTCAATTTTGCTATTTTGCGTTACCACATAAAAAGTTTGTTTTAATGCAGAAGTAATTTGCTCTATACTTTTTGATCAGGGCTGGATTTATTACTTGTACATTTGATTTTAAATATATTTACTGGGGTAAACGTATACATGTGTTTATGAGGTTCTTAAGCCGTAAGATGATGTAATAATCGTGCCAAGTTCTCAACAGACGATATTTTATGATCTTAATGGTTCCCATGGGTTAAATATTCAATACTAACTGGGTGAAATTTTATTATAACATTATGAGAAATAAGATTTTTGGAGACATGAGTGTTAAGACAAATATTTATTTAAAAAAATAGCCCTACATTACGATTCAAACACGAATCCTCTTCAGAGGCGAAAAATGTTTATTATAACGGTTTCAGTTTAGTTACTTTCACTTTTATGTTAGCATTTGTACATACATTTTCTAGTCCAACAGCTCAAAACAGAAAATATGCTTTCATGTATTCACCACTCACTACATATTTCTTCGATTCATCACAATCAATTATTTCACTAGACTGGCTGCAGTATTGAATCTAAATAAAATAAAATCCTTATCGCCTTTTTGCAAAGAAACTAGATACTATCCAAGAAACGCTCTCTTTTTTCGTTTGGGAAAACGAATTTATAAGCCCATATATCCCAATATCATGTAGACAATAAACCAATTTTGTTTGAATCAATCAATACAGTATTTGGGAATTTTTGTATAAGAGCACTCATGTAAATGATTAAACGTTCACCGAACCACTTCAAGTAAATTTCGCAATCTAGTAAATATCTCTTTTTGCTACTCGACCAGCATTTCTGAGTTGTTCAAAAAGAGTGCATCCACTGTGAAAGGAGGCTAAACTCAGACTGAGAGAAGTGAAAGTTGTACAAAGTATAAAAAGTGTACAGATATGTGGATGCTCTGTTCTGTGTCTACCCGAAAACCCACATCTTTTCTCCTACAGACTGCTTTCACTACTTACCAGTGGTTCTAAACAATGTTAACACTGTTTTTACTAAAATCCTTGAACAAGGTTGCGGCTCATTGCTTTTTTGCATTTTATTATTGCTTGTTAAACTACGCTGGTTTTCTAATATAAAATGTTGCAATATTATTTAATCACCCATTAATGTGTAGTTTTTTGTCAATGTTGTACGTTTGGTTAATACAATGCCTCTAATCCTGCTTATAAATTAGTTGGTTTTTTTTGTTTATAAGTTGTGCAAGATATGTCAAGAATAACAGTTTTCAAAAAGTAATCATGATGATGCCGGTACACGATTCACATATCATGCTAGAAGGCATAACCGAAAACCAGTTAAAACACTTCTCGTGCAAGTATATTACTAAAAAAGTTTTAAAGTTTAAACTCCTAATAATAGAAACTCAAATAACATTGGAACTTTCCGACATTTAAAAGTGTCATTACGAGCAGTAAATGGCAACTAAACTTTCATTATCTTTGCAAATAACCATGTTCCAAACGTTTCAAAGTGAAAGGTACTCTACACAAATCTGCAGTTTTGACAATAAAAGATTTTTTGTCATAAAAAGTTTTTCCCAGCATTCAGATAATTAAATTGGATATTTGTATGTAAGTGTTTTTACTACCGAATGGATTGACTGAAAACCCTTGACAAAGGATTTTTAATGGCTCATTATAGAACTTGTTGAAGCTTGCAATGTAGTTTTGACCTTGACCAGATAAGACCAGTAAGAGCACTAAAAGTGCAGGTTAGGTGTAGGTTAAACAGTTAAAATGTAAAACAAACAGATAACTTTCACCATTCTCTCACTTCTCGTTTCGTAACTAATTTTTATTGGCAGCAGTTCCCGTGGTAGTTAACTCAACTGCTTGAACTTGATCCCATTGAAAAATGGGTTGTTAAGAGGAACTCTAATTAATTTTTTATATCAATGCAGCTCATAAAAATATTATAATCACGTGAGACCCAATCTGTTGAGATAGTTATGTACCAAAAAATGGTGCAAAGTATTCCTGTTTATTCCCTTCAGTATTTTTACACATTGCATTTGCTTCCTACTTGTTACTTTTTTAGGCATTGTGTGTATAAAATTGAATTCGATACAGTGTGTAAAAGTTGTACTGTGAGCCTATTCTCATCAACTTTTCTAATTTTTCCTTCACTCTAAGACATTTTTCATTTCTTATGATAGTTGAAGAGTTCCTTTCACCAACAGCTGAACTATATTATATGCAGCGACCACACATGATGTATTATAAGTGAAACATTGCTCATAAATATCGTTGCCTTTTGTGCTATCTCACCAACCTGAAGTATATCATCCAATTTCAGAATGCCTTTCACTTTCTCTGCATCCCGCACATTTGTACAAGTGTGGGCACATCCACTTCTTTCACTCTCCCGAACACTGTTTTTCGCATTAATGGATCAGTGGTCCGATTTTTTTGCCCAAAGACCAGGCCATAAATCGCAAAAAACACCAACTAAATTTTCCTTGACTGTGCTTCTGGAGAACCCTTCAAAAAATAACAGCATCAATTGTGACCTTATTTTTTCTTTGCAACAATTTATCGTGTGTAGTTTATGAGCTGTAGCTAATGAACTGTAAAACCTACATGGCACAGATTTGGCATAATTTTAAGTTAGACACTTAGCTATCTTATCATATCAATCGCCGGTCTTTTCATCATCGTTCTGCTTAGATATGTGCATTTGAATTTGCGCACAAACTTTTGGTTTTGCCTACGTAATATTCATTGTAAGATGCATGTACCTAATGTTTAATAAAGAACATGCGTTAACCAAGACATATGACTTACTAGTCTACTGAATACTTTGATTCATATGCTTCTAATGCACAATACGAAGTCTAGCATTCATTCATTTATGCTATAAATCAAGTTTGTATTAAAAAAACATAATATGTTATTGATGAAATTAATCAACTTTAAATCTTTGTTCGTACAAAAACATTAAATGGATTAGTTCGGTTGTAAACCATAAGTAATCCCACAATTTAACTCTTCACAATTTAACAATTTAAAATTTTCTCAATTTTTTATTTAACTGCTTGAACATTCGGGACAACATGAGTTTATTAATTAATTCATCAAGCAATGATCTAATTAGGATTAATAATTTTGTTTCTTCAGTGGATTTGGAACGTAAACCAGGACAGCATCCCAGACATCCTCATTATTCAGCAGTAGTACCACTCCCGCAGTGGCAACCGGCGACCCGTTTGTATTTATAAGTGGGACAAGCTCCTCGCCCGTACTTACACCATTCCCTCAATAGGACCCTCTTCCTTTTTGAGGCATCATCATCATGTGCGTAAATGTAAATGTGCGTTTCCATTTTAATGTCTTCACAGTTAACGATTTTTTTCCTAGTAATTAATTATTTCATGGCTGAAAATAATTATCATTGTTGCCGCCGCCGCCTAAACCACAGTTTCTGGAAAGAAGGCGAGTCCGGAGATCTGATTTAATTTAAATTGTCGAAAAGGTTGGTTTTCTACTCAAAAACTATTTAACTAACTAGTGTGCATTCAAGCAATGAGTGGTCTAGTTTCCAATGTCATCCATGAAGTCCGACTTGATTATTACTAGTGAATGAGTGGTCTGGTTTTATAATAACAGTCAGCAGGTAAATTGATTATTTATTATTTGGAAGGGAATATTAGCGTTCAAAAAATTGAGAAGGAGGACGGCGATGACGACTAAGACGAGACTGGGATTAACACCTAAAAAGCGAGCAAATACTTAATAATTAAGTAATACATATATAACTAATTGATGACATTTAACATTTAAATTTTAATACGATTTTAATTATTTTATTTGCTTTGCTTCACCTTCTTCTCTTCCTTCTTGTTTTATTGACCATGTGACAACTGACAACACAGAATCCAATCGTACAATTTTCTCAATTATCCCCAAAACTATTTTCAAATTGCCCGCCTCTTTTAAAATTTCTTTCTTTTTTCTATCTATTCAGCCCAGCTGTCTTTTCAGCCAAATAAAAAGCTACAACTTTGTTTGATTAGTTAATTTACTATTTTTAATGTCTTTTGAATTTGTTAATGACTTCAAATAATTATTTTACAAACATTTTTTTGGTTTAGTTTTTTGGAACGAAAGGAAAATTACCGTCGCCGCTTTCCAGAGCTAAAGCCAAGAAATCACTTGCTTATTTAGTTTTAGTTGTTTACTTAACAAATTAATTTAATGCTCAACAATTAAAACGATAAGCTAATTAGTGCGTGTTCTTTAGTCATTACCTTGAGTGAAAAAATAATATTTTTAGATGACTAATTGAATTTTTATTTAAAGGAATTCAAATTTGCCACTAAAAAGTTAATTTATGGCAAGTGATCATCATTTTGAACAAATAAAAATACAATTAACACATTTTGTTAAAATACCGTCTGTCTTTCTTTTACTTATGCCAATTCTCTGTTCATGGTATCTTAAATTGAATTAAAATTGAAGTTTATCTAAAAATTTTATTCCGTTAGTCTCAAATTTAAATCAGCCTCACAAAATGTTATTGTTTGTGTGTTTTAAATTATATCCAGGTAAAAGACGAGTTTTTAAATCAACGGTACTAAAATTTAAGCTACGAATAGGTTATAGTTTAGAAAACTTACATTTATAACAAATCCTGTTGTTTGACCGTTAAAATAAGACGAGTTCCCAGCTTAGAATTAATGGCGAGTTGTTTGCCTAGCATTACAAAAACGACATAATGCTACATGATATTAAATTGCTTGTTTTAAAAATGCAATGTATTTCTGTAACCACATATTTTGTTAAGACAAAACCGATTCGCATTAATTTTACTTTATATTATAAAATTATATTTAAAATGCACAAAAAAGATGCTACGCATGTGTACGTGACTAACCAATTAGCCTCTGCTTTAGCAATGCATCTTAAGGTGCTTCAAATTTAGACCATTGAAGGAGCAAATACCAACGTTAAAAGCTTTTGGATTTTAATTTTAACGGAAACTTATATTTAGAGCACACAAACTCGTCTCTAATACAACTGCCTTAAACAAAACAAAACATATTTTGTAGACGTACTAGTTATGTTATTGACACTGCACCTATTCTCTGTATTCTCCTGCGTTTTGATACTGGGAACGAACGGAGTGCATACGCTACCTATAAATGTGCTTATATAAGCAACTTTATGTATTTGAAAATAGGTGTGAAAAGTATCCAATAAAAGCATAAATCAGTTCAACGAAGGAATACACATTCATTAACACTCAGGAGTACGATAGCAAGCATGAGTATCTCTTCCGTCATTGTTCAAGTGTACACTGAGTTGCTGAATGTTCTAAGTATACTAGAAATTGATACCAAGTGGTTGCTCAAAAATGTTACACATAACGATTCATTTTAGCACGTGAGTATTCATTCAAGAAAATTCATTCGTAAATTAGACCAAGAGAACGCTTTTGTACTTACCATACCTTCTGAAAGTATTTACACTTATTCAAGAGTTATCACAGAAATGGTACTTTTTTTAGTTGAGTGCTTTGTGAAAGAATTTCAATGAATTTAAGGAATTAAATCAGACCTAGCAAGATTGAGTAAAATAAATTAATTTTATTAATATCCATTCGTGGAGCACACCAATGGTAGTTTCAGCTTGTGCAAAACATAATCTTATATACAAAAATTAGTCTACGTCACTGAGATGGCTCTAAATACATTTAAGTGTGGCGATTGTGAAAAAACGTTTCGTTCCAATCTGACTTTAGTTGCCCATGCTAAAGTTCATCTTGGAATTCACGAGTGCCTATTTTGTAAAAGTTGTTTTACTTCCGAACACGTACTTTTTACTCACTACCGAGGCCATATTAATGAGAAACCATACTTCTGCAAGTTGTGTGACAAATCCTTTGCAACCAATGGCGTGTTAAAGATACACATACAAAGGCACACGCAAGAGAAACCTTTCAAGTGTACTACGTGTCAAAAGTCGTTTTCAACTGGATCTGATCTCAAACAGCACCAACTGCTGCATAGTGGAAACAAAGAATTCCAATGTGAGCATTGCCAAAAACGTTTCACCCAAAAATCTTCGTTGAAATCACATTTGAATACACATCAAACAGAAACACCATTCAAATGCAGTTTGTGTGACAAGTTCCTTGGATCCTCTGATGCTTTGAAATATCACCTCCAAGCACATACTGGAGACAAGCCATATCGCTGCGAATTTTGTCCCAAGACATTTTCAAGCAAGTCTAATCTGCACGCACATGAGGATATCCACAATGATGTCCGACGGCATAAATGTGCAACTTGCAATAAGACATTTTCAAGAAGGAGTCATTTAAATCAGCACATGGTGGTTCACACTAAATTGAAAGCCTTCACGTGTGAAATGTGCGCAAAATCCTTTACCCAACGAAACAGCTTAAAAACGCACATCAAAATGGTGCATAAAAAAATTAAAGAGCACAAATGTAATTTGTGTGGAAAAGTATTTTCTGCCAAGTGTACTTTGGAAAGCCATGTGAGAGCCCATACCGGAGAAAAGCCGTA
>JAQFXM010006906.1:0-12584 GCA_034693345.1 Entomobrya multifasciata | reverse complement strand
GACATGACCCTTGGTACCTCTGACCCAAGTTTGGCCCAAATCCGTCAATGCGTTCTCGAGTTATTGTCCGGACAGACGGACAGACAGACGGACAGACATCGTGAAGTTAATAAGTGGCTTCGCCACTTAATAATATCCATGCATCGAATTCAAACATCATTTACCGTAAGATCTTGTCATAGCCATTTACTAACAGAGATTTTGGATTTGGATGTAGTGAAGGAATTCACGTTTACTTACACCATAATATGGCATATTATGCGTGTAACTTGTGTAACCCAAGTGAATGATATACGCTTATGTCCACAAATTAACACGCTTGAGGACAGAGACTGGTGAAGAATGTGGAATTGTGGATATGAATATGAAAAAAAACTAGGCTTACATATATTCAAAGTTATATTGGGATCAAGCTCATCTTTTGGGCTTTACTTTCGGTCTGCTTTTAGACGCAATGTAAGTATGTGATGGTGATGGTAACACAGTACACATTACACATAATACCTCACGAAATAATATGAACAAGGGATAAAATTGTCATTGTTTCTGATAGGGCTCGAGCCATGTGCTGAGTGCTGAAACCACTTTGTGTTCTTCATCATCTAAACGTACCCGCAAGTACAAAAACGAACTATTTTCACAGTAATCCATTACAGGAAAATCGAGGAGCTCATCACTCAAAACATTATGCATGAAAGATGAAAAGAGGCAAAATAACTTCACATTTTGTTATTTTGTTATATGAGTCATAGCCGGTGTCATAATATGTTGTCAGTTTTTTGATGCTGCATGTGTGCGGTTTGTGGTGTGCCTAGTTAAAAAGGTACATATTGTTAAGGTTTAAAAGTACTCCAACAAAAGCAAAAAAGAAGCCCCTCTAAAGTGCACTCTTGCACAGTCTAAAGAAAAGCTAACTAGAAATTGTGACATTCAGCACTCTTTGTGACGGCTTCAGTTGAGTTAGTGGAGAATGTGAGAGTAAAATTCGTGTTTGCATAAAAACGATAAAATGCATACATACAGAAACTTACATGTCTAATCACTAATTGACGCAAGAGAGAAACGGTCAATTGTGTTTTGTGACTGTCAACTAACTAAATTATTAAAACAAGACAATTGTTTTCACATTGATCATTGTTTTAGTAGCCGTTTTACGTTTGTATTACGTTACTATTGTGTTACAATTACCAATTAACATTTTTTAATGTAAAATTATTATCCATTGTGTTTAAACATGCAAACCAGAACCCGTAGCAGAAGTAGGTCCCGGCGACCTGTTGAGAGCAGATCATGTAAGAACTGTCCTGGTTGCAACAACGACGCCGACGCCAGGAAGCCAGCTAGTGTTAGTAGTAATGGCACCGATGAGAAAAGAAGGAAGAGATCTCTTTCTGTAGCCAATACACCTAGAAATCGTACCAGGAGTAGGTCCAGAGGACGGCAGACTATTCCTCCTCCAACAACACCTTTGGCTGTCATAAATCAATCAATCATTACTGACCAAGTTGCTTCAACCAGCACTAATGCATTATCTCAAACAACTAGAGCTTCTCATAAAACAATGAAGATCAGCACCAACAATCACTGCCTTTTCTGCTTCAAGTTGTGTAACCGTGGCCTGTCTGGAGGAGATGGAGTTGAGGAAGTTGACGCTGCTAGTAAGAAGGAGGTTTGCTCCAGATATTTGAAGTTGCTCACACGACACCTTGATCTTGATATTTACAGTCATGTTGTTACAACTAGTGATCTGGATGGCTCATTCTTTTCTAATACTATTAAAAAGGATGAAGGATATTTTGATATTGACGCATGCAATGCATGCTACTCAATGTGCAAATCTTTCTGTGATGCTTATCAAAAACTGCAACAAGCTCAGTTGGAAATCGGTTGGCACGTGATGAAAATGAAGGACGTTATGAAAAGTGCAGAAAAGGTTCCTTCACGAATCAATGATTTTCGGAGGAACGTTTTAGAAGCGAATGGGGGCATGAAGAAACACGAAGAAGAATTAATGAATGGTTTTAGACGAGAATTCTACAGAAAGTGTAAGCACTGCATTTTGTATTATTAATTACTACATTTCAAAAACTATTATTTCTTTTGGTGCAAGAGAATCTTTTATAACATGCATAATTTCTGTTCTTTTACATAGGCAATCGGGTCAAAGGATATCCAAAGGTTGTGTTGAGGAGACATCGTGGAAAGGTTACAAGTGCCATACAACGTCGTGGCACTGTTGGGCTTCAAAGATTTCACCAATCTACACCAATCGATATGGTCAGAAACCCAACTGCTTCCATACAAGTTTTAGAACTTGGAGATGAGCTTATTCTTACTTCTCGAGCAAGACCTTCACGTAGCAAATCGGTGCCTCCCGTACCAATAACAACTCCTGCCAAACCAACAACAACTCCTGCCAAACCAACAACAACTCCTGCCAAACCAACAACAACTCCTGCTAAGCCAACAACAACTCCAGCTAAGCCAACAACAACTCCTGCCAAACCAACGACAACTCCTGCCAAACCAACTTGCACAACACCTGCATCACCTCAAGGTCCAGTTCAAGGAACTTCTCAGCAAGCTCCACCGAAATCAAGCCAAGCAAGAACCCATCCAGTTATCTCAAACCCATCGCTTGTGAAGACCATGTCCAAGAAATCCAACATGAGGGAGGGAAACACTACTTTCCCCGGCCCGTCATCTAGTCGCAATCTCCCGAATAAAAAAAGTACAAAAGTCATCCACATTGCAAAAAGAGTACCAGCACCGTCCCCTCAGAAATCTCCCATTGCAGTTGTTGACTTGTGCGGCAGCGACGACGAGAACGACCCAGAAACTAGCCAAGCCAGTCCACCAAAAAAATCGAAAACAGCACCAGCAGCTCCAGTTGTTGTAGAGCCAGTGGCACGGGTACCGGTACCTGAAGCACCACCACAACCAAATTCTGGGGAAGGTTCAAATGACATTATAGAAGTGAATTTGGAAGATGACACGGGTAAGGATACTGGAACTGCTTTAGCAGGAAATCAGGATGATAATGAGATTGTAATGGAAATTTCTTCTCAGTCAGCCCCGCAACCAAGTGAAGTCTCAACATCACATACATCCCCATCCGTTAGCCGAACCCCAGAGATCTTAGAAAATCATTCAACCTACTATGATGTCGACCCTCCACAAGAACCAATCCCATCTGGTTCTTCAGGTACTTCTGTAAATGAAAATCCTGGAATGATTCCCCGCCAAATGGACTCTCAACCGACTACGGACACTTTCACAAATGATTTTCCATATTATTCACCCCATTCCCAAGCTCAATTTGAAGAACCACAAAACACCCAATATGATTATGGCTATGCAGATGTTCCATCAGAAGCCACGGGCACATTTACTCAGCATGAATCCCATCCACAACATATGAACTTCGAATTTACTCCTCCAGCACCCGGAACAGGGATCGGTAAGTTTTTGTTGTTTTTCACTTGTAAATATTTTGGCGTTTTTATCTAATTGCATGCCATTGAAACTTAAATGAAAACTATATTTTTATATTAACTTAGAATTTACTGTTGACCCTGTTTCAAATGGCCCCGAAATGTGTCGGGTCTCCTATACCTACACTCGCACGATAACTTCCACATTTAGTGGAATTCCACCTGTAAGTTTAGGAATGCCCCATTCTCGCATGTACAATTCACATACTTCGTCACAAGAGGACCAAGGACAGCCTCCATTTTATAATTCAACTCAGGATCATGGTTATGATCCCCAATACAACTATAATGATGATTACATACCCGAGCAATTTAATGCAACTTCAGAAAATTACTACTTTAATGCTCCAGCCGATCCACAGCCAATTGTTACTGAAGTGGAAGATGAAAACAACTACGCAAACAATTATAACGAAGATCAGCCTCTGGACGTTGGGTTTGTCGCCATTGCTGAAGTAGACGAAGACTCGGATGATGTACAAGTGATTGAAGAAGTGTGTTCGAGAAGCCAACAGGACTTTACTGTAACTATGAATCTTAGAAATGAGTCTGAAATTAGCATGGAAAATAATGACATGCGTAATAGTATGGAGACAATTACTCCTCCAGTTTATATCTGTACTTGATTAAGAATCTCAAAATTGTATTGACTTTTTGCAGAAAACGTAGTTTAGAAATTAGTCCTGTTGTTTAGCTTCATAGTTAATGTTTTAATGTTAAATCATATCAGTTCTAAATTAAAGATTTACTTGTAACCTTTTACAGTATAAGCAATTTGATAATGATTATGATGAATTGGTAAAAAAATGTTTTTATACCGCTGGCTATTTTATGTATAGTTTATAGTTTAACTTGTTAAAAATTAATTTCATAGCTTATTTTCACTATGCAATGCTACTTTTAAAAACTGTATTTATATCAATGCACTGTATCAGGTAAGAATTAATCCTGAAATTCAATCATTTATTAGTCATCACTCATCACAGTACACTTGACACTTGGATAGTAATTACTAAAAAAAATACGTAAATATGAAATACTAATGTGATTTGCATGTGGCATGTATGCCGATGAAATATATGCTCGTTTATATTTATGTACTATATTACGCTTTAAAATATACTTTGTAAAAATAAAAACTTTTGACACTATGTATATTATTATGTGGGACGCTATTATCGATTAATTTCATCTTTATCATGGACTCCATTCACTTTGGTCTGCGCTAATTATTTAGCTGGTTTAACAATAAATAGATTGAAGTCATAAATAGATCAAATAGATAGAGATCCCTTCTGATGCTCACATTTGAAAGAAAAGAACACTTTTCATTTTTGTTAAGAAAGTATTTTGAAACTATTTTTTTGAAAAGTTTGCATTGTACGCTTAAATAACATAGCTAAAGACAATTTAAGATATTTTTCAACTAAATATAACATATCTACATGCTGAGTCTTTGAGACAGTTAATCTCTTCATTAAAAGAAGCATTTTAGAAGTGATGACATTTTAAAATTGGTTTCATGCATATCACAAAAAAATACAAAATCCAGCAATAAATTCACTATCAAACTTTCATGATTTGAATTATGCTAGTTCATTTTGTGATATTCAAATGAGAATTCATTTTTATTCTGCACAATCTTATCTTAGTTTGCATACGTGCTAGTTAAGTCAAAGCTGATTAATTCTGTTTGATCAAAGTAAGTTTTATGGGCATGTCACATGTTGCGTTACGTTACCATATTCGGTCTTGCTTGCGTTCCCTATATGTCTACAAGTACCCAAGAGTCCAGTGTTTCCAGAAATAAGAATGAATGTTTCCCCGCTTTGCGTACTGACCGGTCGAGAGAGAAGAAAGCGAAGTACCGCGGACAGCTCCGTTCTTACGATAGCAATGCACTTGGAAGTGAAGCCGGGCGGAAGTAGACGCTTTGGTGGCGAGGATCATACGTAACCTACTTTAATGGGTATGCGTATTGTTGAGCGGGTGAGCTTTGCTGAAACTTGAATAAAAAATGGAATGAAGCCATAGCTTCAGTACAGACTTGATTGTGACGTAATGTGAATTAGTTTGTTGGAGTTAAGTTGGATCGTTCATTCATCATTAAAAAGGTGATTACGTGATCTGCGTGCAGTTTTTTACACATTTTTTCTTGAGAAGTGCAGTGAATAAAAGTATATTGTGAGTTTTTTGTTTGTAAAACTGTTTCATAAGATAATTTTAATGTTTGTTTACTATTAATAATAGGGGGATAATTTGTCCTAGATTTTGACAGTTTCTTGACATTTCCAAAGTGTCATGATGGAGCTTCAATCTACTTGCCCTACTGGGACCGGCGTCGGAGCCATTCAGTGGCTACCGATTCCGAAAAAGGACTTTGTGGTGGTTGATCTGGAGAAAGGGATATATTTTCTTCGGAACAGATTTGTTCCTGATCAGTATGCTGGACTAAGTGTTGGCAATGGCAAAGGTGATGACTGGCGTCGCATGAGTTGGAACTCTACCACATGCATGCGGTCTGATTCAGAGAATTCAAAAGACGAGGAGGGGCTTTCAATTGAAAAAGTGAAGTACAGTTTGCTGGAAACAGTTATTGTTGGAAAGATCAAGATTTTGCATGAAGAAACGGATAAGGATAAGACTCGGGAACTTCAGAATCTTAACGAGTTGCTGTTGATGGGATTTGATTATTATGCTCATGTATGTGTTAACTACTTTTTCTATCGGATATTGAAGTTTTAGAGTTACATGAAAATATGAATTAGTAACAATTTTTATATTTACTTTCGTAGGATTCATCTTGTACTGCACTTGCTGGAGCAGATCATCTTGTGAATTTTTTCCTGACAAATCCATGCTTGTGTCCTGTCATTGATAGTAATTCCTCTCCAACTTCCCCACAAACAGACTTTCCTAAGATTGTAGACAAAACTCGTCTTAAATGTGTTGTTCTGGTTCATCGATTGGAAGATGAGTTGTGCCCTGAGGAAGTTGAAAAACTTTGGAATTCTTACAATAAATCGATCAAGCGCAAAACTGATATTGATACTGATGATGAAGACTATGATGTGGAGGTGGCCCCTGCTATCAAAAGGCGTCCTGGGCGCCCGCGTAAGCAAAAAAGCAAGCCATCATTTAAGAAAAAAATGGTGAAAGCAAAATCTTGGATGTCCAGCGAAAGTAGCAATGAGAATGATTCGACTGATGATTACGAGGTAGATGAGGAATCTGATGAAGATTATGTCCCATTAGGTAAGCGGAGGACCAGCAAGTACCGTTTGCGAAGTCGAGATTGAATATAGTATATTATGCGGTGCTTAATTATATTTGTTGTAATGTTAGATTTGACTGATTACTGATTACTAAATTACTGCATGCGATGATTTACTGTTAAAAGGCGATAGTTTTCTGTGTCATAAAAAGGAGCAATAAAAATGTTCAATGAACAATTTTTTTTGTGAAAATGTTCAGAAATCTTGTTAATTCTAGTTTGAATTCGACATAAAATGTCACGTATAATAGTCGTATCTCATCAATCATAATTTCTTTCAGTTCAAACACCACTGAAAGTGAACCTAGTTGGTGTCCAGTTTTTTATACAGCTTTTAGACTAGTTTGGAGTCGCGCTAGACTGGCATTCTTCCTTCATTCTTGCAATTTGCATGCAACAAAGCATTTTATGCTCCATCCAAAGCCATAAGTTCCGAAGATGTACTTACTACTTACTTTTGGTGCATGCATTGCATAATAATATACTGCTACACTACTATACTTTGTTTTTTGTTTGCTGAGAAACACATGTAGCTGCAGCTGTTCACATCTTGTTGTCTGTTGACGTGTGCATTGTGCATGTTTTTAAAGGTCTTTGACAAGTTGAGAGACTTTTAAAATCGAATTCTTAACTTCTTAAGTACCTTCTTAAGTAACAGAATTGAAAAGACTCATGTAAATGACAGATTCGAGTTGAAGTTATTGGTGTACATGATCATGGAAGGACAACTTTTGAAGTACTGTGTGTTTTGTTTTAAATCATGTAGAAATTCTAACGGCGGCAATGAAACACAAAAAGAAAAGTTTCCAGAAAATAGTTCAAGTTTTTTAAACAGAGATAATGCTTCCAACAGATATTTGCAAGTTATACCAAGATTGTTGGCAATTCCAATACCACCTGTACTAATGAAAGTTGGAAATGCAAAATATGATTTATTAGAGTCAAGACAAGATAACTCCATAAAGCCCGGAATAGAAAGCCCTACATTCCAAAAACTCTGCAATGATTGCTGTAGCATTGTTGAGTGTTTATGTGATGTCCATGAAAAACTGGAGTACATGAAGTTGCAGCTAAACTGGAGGTTACGCCAACTATTGGAGGCTACCAAGTATGCCGATAATGTACCTGAAAGGAACTTACGGTTCAGAAAGCAGTTTCGAGACTTGAAATCATTTGAAGATGTGTATAGCTTCCGCAGAAATTTTATTAAAAAATGTAAAAACTTGTCAAAATGCATTGAATAATATAACACCACACCTGTATGAATGGTTGTTTGAAATGGCTGACAATTAAGAATGAAATTATTTATGAATTTTGCAGGCTCGAAAAGACTAGCAAATACGCTTCCGAGAGTAAGACTGACGTCAGTTAACACTGCTGACTTTGGGTGCAATACTGGTTTCCCGGAGTCGCAGTGGCAATGTATGGAAAGTATACCCGCCACAAGCCCAGAGGAAAAACATGTTGCAATCGACACTGATTTGCTTTTGGAAAGGAATGTTGAATGTCTTAAAAAAGAAATGGCTGGAATCATTGCTGCATCCCACAGCGAATCACTTGATGATGGAGGCCGTGACCAGTGGACTCATATTGCTCTATGGGATCCGATTGATGATTCTGATCTTCACGAGCAAGAGAATAGTGTAGTAGTCTCAGAACAATGTTCCCTAACTTCTAGTCATGATCAGAAGACAGTATGTACGGATGAGGAAGTGGATGGAAATTGTTCGGAACCTGAACCAGAAATAAAGTTGAAGTCTTCACATATCAATGAAGATAACATAACAGACTCTCAAACCCCGATCGTAACGGTTCAAACATTAATTGAAAAGATTCCAGCTTTAGTTCCACTAGAAATGGTTCCATCTGCGGCGCCAAGTGAAACGGTACCAGCTACGCTACCAAACGCCCAGATTAGCAATCTTATAGCTGCCAAAAATAAACTAGTCAAAAGTAGCTCTAACTCTTCCTTAGCAAATTCCTCAGTACCAACGCCAACAAACCCAGAAAGCCAGATACCAGTGTTATCCAGTACGAGATCAATGAGGAGCCGCCATAAATGTTCCGTTTGCTTAAAAAATTTTGGCAGTGAAAAAGCATTAGAGAGCTATGCAGATGTACACAAAAACGAAGACAGATTAGAGCATGAAAATTCCAGCTCAGATTCTGATAATGATTTTAATGACTTTTTACCGGAAGATACCTGTGAGCCAACAGATAATTATACGGAGTCTGAATGCGAAGACATAAAACCTACAGGAATGGATGAATTTGTACCCAGAAAGAGAAAAAGAGTGAACAAGTTACCTCGAAATTCCACTTCTGGCTCCAGTCACAAAGCAGGCGACAACGCTACACGCGGAAGGGACAAAACTGTCAGACAGAAATCTGAACAATTGTACTATTTACATTTTATATTTTTTAAACTTAATATTATAGCTTATAAATTAGGTCGGTCATTTTAATTAGCGCACTTTAAATTTTATAGCATGAAGGATGGCTGTTTGCACATTGTAACTTCTTCCGCACACAAAATTCTTCCGGCGATGGAGAGACATCCCTCTCTACTGACCAAAGACAAGGAAAGCTACTGTGAAATATGCAAGACTACTCTCACATCTCGCCATGAACTTGAAAAACATCGTGTAATGGAACATAAAGTTAATTACTTTGCCCATTGTCCGATCTGTGGAACATTCTACTCTAACCGTAATAATGTCCTACGGCATCTCACTCTAATTCCCTCTTGTCCATGCAAGGATAAGGTTACTCCTGAGATCCTAAAGTTGGTCCAAGGCCCCTGTCCACGTTTTCCCTATCATGTGGAAACAAACGGTAGTATCTTTTGTCCGGAGGAAGGCTGCTATGAAATATTCAAGTATAAAGAATCGCTAAACGTTCATTTGAAAACGCATGGTACATGGAACTGTTCCGTTTGCTCCGAAACCTTTGGAAAAGCACATGATTTGGCTGTGCACGAGTCAAAAACACATGAATATGTTCCAGCTAAAGAGCCTATGCACCCTTCCTATCATAAACCAAAATTTCAGTTTGGCTGCTCACGCTGCAAATTTTCCTGCTCTAAATTAAAAGTTTTCATCAATCACTTTCTTGACGCACATTTACAAATTCGTACTCGAATGTATGACGATGACTCAACGAGTCAAGAAGCTTGTCCTATTTGTCATCAGCAGTTTGGTCCATCCGATTTGGTGAAAGTGAAAAAGATGATAGAAATTCATATAAGTACAGTTCATGACGTTGATGGACTAGACCCAGAACTAATTTTACGTTGTACTGAATGCAACGCACCGTTTCGCAATTCATTCAACAGAACGCATCATATGAAAAAAGTTCACAGAATTGAAACTCCATTTCAATGTCCATTTTGTGAAGACCAAAAGTTTAAACTGCTTCTTCAATTCAGGGATCACATTAGACGCAAACACAAAGACAAGATAAAGGAAGTGTTGATTGGTGAGTATGAGTGTACAAAGTGCGGAGAGGGATTTAATTGCCAAGAAAATTTGAAAAGACATTTGGTGAAACATGCGGAAGCATTGTGGGAGTGTAAAATTTGCAACAAGGTTTTTAAAGCTAAACACATATTGACAAGGCACTCCTACTACGTGCATTCGGTCAAGAATCTGGTTTGTGACGAATGTGGGAAGAGTTTTAAGAACAAAATTAAGTTGATCCAGCATACGAAGCTGATGCATGAAGGACCAGAAAAATGGAAATTTGAATGCCCTGAAAATGGATGCAGTAAAAGATGTTTTACAAAACAGAAGCTAGATGAGCACATGAGAACGCATACTAAAGAAAAGCCGTTTGTGTGTGACGCATGTGGAAAAGCTTACGGGTATGAACTTCATGTCATGTCTTTTGTACTAATGTACTATTGATATTTAACTACTAATTAAAATACATAGATGAATCCCGAGTCTAATTTTATGTACCTATGTTGTTTTTACAGGCATCGCCATAATCTCAGGAATCATGTGAAATCAGCTCATGGAAATACTGCTGCAGCGGCACTTATAAGCAAGCAATATGTGGTGCCGTTTCACAAAGAATTGGAAATGACTCAGCAGCAGAATACCCCAAAATAAATTATGATATTTTTTATATCAACTACATGAAAGCTGATCTTTGAGCGTTTATTTTGCCTATATTGCGCAAAATATTTTATACTAACCGAATAAAATTTATAGTTATTTGTTGAAATCAAAGGCAGTTTAAATATCATTCATGAGAGTAGTTTACTGAGGCATACTGATTTCGCATTACATGACATGTAACATTTCACGACAAATCACAATCTCTGCTAGCAATGCCTAAAAAGGTCATCTTTGAAAACTACAATGCCTTCGAATATATCCAAAATACAGTTATTTCAATTCTATAGTCGTATCATAATTCATTTAGTGTTAGCGTTGCCGAAATATCTTATTAAAAATATGCAACAAGGTTGATGATGATCTTTGATGAGATATGTCTGGTCTGGTATGTACAAATTCATTATAAAAATCATGCTATTATAATAAAAATAAAATTCAGCTTTCGGCCAATAAACGTAATGCCAATGCTATGTAAGCACAAGCAAAAACCAACCACACAAAAACTGCATGAACAGTTTAGAATGCTAACTAAATTCATAAACAAAAAATATATAAGTATTGTTTGAGTGAGAAGGGAGAATAAGACTATGAGAATATCGTAAACCTAATACCTAATATTCTTATCTCCAATCCAATGCAATGCTCTCCTATCTCATCTCTTACCACCACTCGAATGTATATTAGTTCCATGAATATGATAAATCATCCACTCGTTCCTCGTGCAATGGTCTTTCTTCATCGTACTTTTTTACCCGGACCAATTTATAACATAACATGAAATGCTTTCTGTATGAAATTTCATCAAAACTCACGAAGTTTCATAAATTTCTTCTTCACAAACTTCACATAGTACATTGTACATGCAATTTAGGTTCAGATCGCACCGGTTCCACCCTTCTCTTAATACAAATTGAAAGATTTATAGCACGTACGTAGTGCATAGAGGCATAATGTAAATTTAATTTCATTTGTTATATCGTACGCGTCCATCATTAATTGTTCATGCCCACCTTACGTGATATGCGTTATGCGTATGTCATATAAGTTGTTGAATTGGCAACTTTTACTGGAACAGATAAGCGCATGCCTGGTGGATCCACAACTCAAATTAAATTTGGTTGGTTAGCCAATCCAACAGTAGAAAATCGAATAAGTTTGTATAAGTTTATTTTTAATTGTATGTGGAATGGCGTTACTTTGCCGTTTGCGTTTATAACTACACAAAAATAATTTCGTCCAAGTCTAAAAGGTTATAATGGAAGAAATATTTTACACAAATGCAAAAGCTTGATCATTATTTATTAGTATTAGCAAACATGCAACAAACAATTCAACCTGTATAAAAGAGCGTTAGTTAAGAGTACAACTTGACTTGCATTGCGCGACTTTACATCACACGAAATTATATATGATCACCTCCTCACGTCACCTCATTTTTAAAAACGTTTTGCCGTAACACAAGAGGCATTGCAATTTCCTGGAATTGTTTACCACTTTCTCAAAATGCACATTGACCATACTATATTTTTTGTGCCACGATAGATAACTTCATAAATCCTCTGTCATGTTCATATTCAAAAACAACTTAATCGCTGCGCTGCTGCGCTTATGAAAAAGACTTGTTAAGCGTGCTATACTCTGCTACACAACTTCAATTCATTGGCATTGGCTTTACTGAAAGATGAAAAATATAGA
>JAQFXM010006905.1:0-12585 GCA_034693345.1 Entomobrya multifasciata | reverse complement strand
TGATTGGACAGTACGGGACCCGTGCGATACCACCGAGAAACTGGTATTTATAGTCCAACATCCCCCAGAAAGAACAATTCATGTGCAGAATAATAAGAGTATGTATAGGAAAAGCAAAAGCAGCAGCAGGTTTTATTTTGGGGAAAACAAACTCATCGTACAAAAGCTCATAAAGTATTTGTAACACGTTCACACAGTCTTTTTGTGTTCCAAGAATACACATTCAACATTAAATGGATTCCGATTGGTAGGTAAACAAAACACGCTATTATTTTATCAATGCAATGCAACACACAAAATTTTTTCCCAAGAAGAGCTCTTCTACATGTTGTAGTTTTTGTGGAAAACAGCAAAAACTTCTAGTCACATTTAACCAGAAAGAGTTAGAGAAAAGTGTCAACCTGTCGATTTACGGGGAAACAAATAGGACGGCTTTCATGGAATGTGAAATGAGTGGAGAACATGGGAATTTTTTTAATATTTTAGCGAAAAACTTCAAACAACAAACTACACGAAAAAAACCTGAGCTTTTTTATATTATTTTACTTTTTCCCATTCATTCAACAGCTGTCCATGTCCATCCCTCACAAATAGTTTATAGAAAGAGAGCAAAAAGTAGGGAGAAAAAAAATGATTACAAGAAAAAAGGAAAAGCCGAGTCAAAGGAATAATCCTTTAATACAAAAATACAACAGTACACAACTTGTGTATATACACACACCAACACCACCGACACTTTCAAAGATGATGATAATATGATAAGTTGTAAGTATGATGGAGATGCTCAAGTGGAACAAGCAGCAAAAATCTACCACAGCATCAGACTCAAAAAACTCTGTATCGTATACTTTCACTTGAGTGTGTTCAGTCAGCAGAGCAGAGTACCCCAAATATTCTTTTCAAGTTTTTGCAAGCTTGTGTGGAAGTGGAAGAGAGAAAATAAGTAAATGGGAGCACGGCAAGACAAGAGGAAAAAGTGGAGGATTCTCTTTCCTTCTTGAATTGCATTACAACAGCTAAACCCAAGACCAAACAAGAGAGAGAGAAGGCTTTGTATATTCCAATTCCATCCAACCCTTTACACAATCTGCACAACAAAGCAGTTGGGCTTCTTCTCCTTCTGACTACTACATCTCTTCTCTACAACAAGCAACATTCTGCCTTTTGCTTTTATCTGGATCTGAGTGTTGTGAATCTAAAATGCAATAAGCAGAAGATCATATATGATAGGTCCTCTCTCTCGCTCTCTCTCTGAGAGAACTCATTCATGTCGTGAGGCACTTATGTAAGGTATACACACACAAAATAGCTTACACCATCTTGCAAACTACATACATATTTTTTTCTTGCTGACTTGACTTAACTATTCCTTTTCTTTATTCTCTGTTGCTCTGGTGGTGGTGCTAGAGTGGACAAACCCTTTTTTCTCTTTCTCGAAGGCTCAAGCGTATATTAAAAATAGTGAAGGATATTACGTAGGGAAAAAGAGCATTTTTTCTTTTTTACTTTTTATCTTCTTCTTTAGGAAAGAGAATGAGAGTAAGAGAGACGAGGAACAAGTGGGAAAAAAGGAAGAAGGGACTATTTGTACAATAAAAGGGAAAGCAACACACAAGAATATATACATAATATACAGAAAGAGCGAGAGCTTTATTCTTTTTTCCATGCCTTCTTGAATTTCAAGTATCTTGCTTTTTTCTTCTTCTGATGATTCTGAATGCTGATTTGCTTGCTGTGTTTGGAAATGGAGAAAAAAAGATATTCTGTAAGTTGCTATTTCTCTGCTGGTTTGGTTGGCATCAAAACTATCTTCTTTGCTTTTTATCCATTTTTTTTGTATATTTCCCAAAGGAATCTCTTTCGGAGAAGAGAGAAAATATCACAGAGTATAAAAGTGATAGAGGAAAAAAAGGAATTTTCTGGAGAAGAGAATACATGTAGAAAATATAGGTATTATTGGAGAAATGAATATATTATGATGATTATGGCTCTTCTATTATACTTGATATGATGGAAGCTAATAATATGAAATTAGCTATGCTTTTCAAAAGGGATCAGACCAGTGCGAGCGAGTGCGGCCCTGTTGCTGGAGATCTCTGGAAAAAGAAATTACTTGGATTGGAGTGTGTGTAGGAAAGGCAAACAAACTCATTTTGTATCCAAATTGCTAATATCAAATGACTAGACATAGACAACCAACCAGTGCAAAAGGGATTATGTAAGGAAGCTTTTTTTTTGGAGGAATGACGACGAAAAAAGACCTCAAGAGAAAGAATGCTTTGTGTACAAATAAGTTTTTATTTGAGCTTCATCTGCTTAAGCTTAGCTGCTTCAAAAGAAAAATCCTACACCACTTGAATTTGTGGGCATCTATCCCTCACTGTTTTCTCTCTAGAGTCAGAGTGTAGTGACCCAGCAGCATTCTCTACTTTATAATTATAATAATACTTTGTTTAAGTTGCAGTAATTAAGATACTTGTTGTTGAATAGCACAAAAAAAGTATAATTGTTATGTTGGAAGAATAACAATAATAGAGAGAGAGAGATACAAATTGTGGCAATCTAGACTAATAAATTTAGGGGTTTTCATGATTGCATTGTGGTTCTTTCAACAACAAACAGAATAAAATAAAGAAGAGGAACAAAAAGTCTGTGGATACTAGACAGAGAACAATTGTATGCTATAATGATAACGATTAGAAAGGGGAAAAGAGAGACGATGAGAAAATAAAGCCATGTCAGGGCTTTTTTTTTTGTTTCAAGCATCACACAATTTATGAAAGCTTGATATACATACGCAGAAAAATTCAGACACTAAAAATAGTTATGGGACTTATGACGCCCGTTCCTCATTATTTTTTTGCTACTGCACTGCTTAAACTGTCAGTCAAAATCATATACAACGGACAAAGCCTGCCTGCTGCCTTTCACATTTTTTTGCATACGAAATTAGAAAGCTGTATAGCAGCGCAAAATAGTAAAAAAGAGAGATAATATTAGTGGTTACATAATAATAACAACAAAAATCGCATTAAATGGAGAGACATTGAGAGAGAGATAGAAAAAAGCAGAGTCAGAAAAGTGTGAGTGGTGGCTTGGGATGGGAGGTGGAATCCAAAAAAAGAAAAAAATGGAGTCCCCGGAGAGCAATTTATGTCAGGCTTTGATGAGCTTTCCTTTTTTCTCCCTTTCTCAAATATACAGCTCTTTGGCTTTGGCATTGGCTTTTTTATGCATTCAAAGTCGTCCTAAAGAGCTCTCTCCTCCACTCACTCTTTTAAAACCTTTCTCTGTACTATTTGCCTACTATATGAAACTCCCCTGTGAAACCCCAACTACTTTACGTACAGATAGAGAAACAAGACAGTGGAGAGAATCCCTTGTCTCCATTCTGGTGTAACAACCACGGGCATACCAGACCACTACTCCACACACACACACAACTCTACCGACACTTTTACAACTTCACTTGAGTTGAGAGAAAGTGGTGCGCAGATAGAGAGAGAGCATGTTTAGTGCAGGGACATGTTTTTTTTATCCAATATATTATTTTATAACAAAAATAAGCTTTTGCTACACTACTTCTCTTTAAATACGCTTGAATAGTTACATGGAAAAAAAGTTTAGTGGACGGGTCTGCTGACAATGCAATATAAGTTTGTGCAGCAGAGAGAAAATTTCTCTTAAAGCAAATCACTTGACATTCATCGCTTAACTTGTGTTCTTGTGTGTATTCCATCACATCAGTTTGAGTTGGTGGAGAAGAGGCAACATGCAGCGTAGCCTATTATTATAAGGAGGTCGTCATCATATTATCGTCATTCCACTTACTCATGCGGTATGGCAGTGATATAAAATGTAGGAATTGTGTTGGGGGATTTTGAGGGGAATAACAAGATACTCAAGCTAAAAAGACTCTAGCTTGTAATTTTCATTCATTTCGAGAATATTTATAATGTGGATGATGATGATAATGATGGCAGCGGTGGTGAAGAAGAGCGACAAGAAGCCATAAAGAGATGTGTATCTGGGGAGTGAAATATTTGATAATACTCTCTACAAAATTATATTATGTATGTAAATAGTTTGTGTTGACGTTCTGCCATTTTCCAATAAAACACACGACACACTCCAGCAGGAGAATTCATGATAATGAACAGCAAGAGTGGATTCTTTATGGTTCGATACTCTTTGTTCATTTTGCTGAGCTGAGGGCTTGCTGAAGGTTTGGTTTGGTGAGATTTTTTTGAGATGAGGGTGAGGTAAAGTCGAACAGTTGAAGTACCGCATGAGAGGATGATGATGAAGGATCACTTGAGTAGAAACTCTAGTCTTTTCAAAAATTGGATGTAAAAATATGTATATTTTTTGTCCTTGCAGCAATGGCACTGGTACTGCGATGTGTGGATTGGATTGGATGTAGTAAAAAATGGCAAATGAATCAGTACTGATCCTCGACAAACTTTTTTTTATGACTTTCCTAATAATGACATCATAATTTTATAGTAAATATAGATGAATGAAAGAGTTATGTTCATTTTGTGAGAACGAACAAACTTTTTTTAGTACTTGAGTTGACGCAGACGGAAGGAATGTGATCAAATGAGGCGGGTTAGGTAGGACTAGGACAGGAAAAAAGTAAGATATAGATCATCTTTGGTCGCCTTTTGTCAAACCAAACCACGCGGTGACCTTGTGACACCATCATGATCATTGTCGACACCACCTCTCTTTTAGTGTGTTATTCAAGGATTACCTTTTCCACTTTCTTTAATCTTTTTCAACTTGGACCTTTTATGATTCTACTTGGATGGAATTTTAAGGAATGTCGTTTGTCGTGGAAAAAATTATTCTTAGAAAAGAAAAACCTTTCAAAGAGAAAATCCCTCATGAATGAACTCTATTAGCTTTGTATGTCTGCCATTTATGCTAATCCGTTTTTCGGGACTCCGGGTAAAATTTGAACAGGCAAGGCCACATGAGAGGCAACAATCGACTCTTTTCAATATGGTGATGGAATAATGAACCTTTATATTTCACAAGTTTAGTTTGCTACTTTAGTTAGTTAGCTATTCACATTGAGGTTTGAATGGGAGTATTACTTTTATTTGTTGTGCAAGTTTAGTTTCATAGTTTCTCTCTCGCTCTGCTTAATTGACTGTAAGGAAGTGAAGAGAGAGAAAGACGTGTGGAAGCTAATTATTCTCGACTGCTGGATTTCATTTCGCTAAAATGTTAGACATGTCATTATGCATGTACACGTATATGTTTGTCTGTTTATTTTGCAGTTTGTACGGCAAGGCACCACCCATAAAATGAAAAGGGCAAAGGAGCAGCATGCAGCAGCAACAAAATTTTCCAAAAAACTTGATCATAGTCATCCTCGTCATCAGAGAAAACATGGCTTCACTAAAATTTCATGCAGCTTTCTCATTTCCCTTTTCTTCTCCAATTATTTCCCCTTTTATGACCACATTTTCACGCCAATACAGATGGAGAGCTATGCCAGTGAGTGGTGGTCGGGGATTTCGTGTAGAGGAATTAGCACGTTCAACGGATATGACTACTAAGAAGTTTTTCCACTGTGAACGCTTCACTATGCATCATATTACCTACCTAATTTGGTTTAAAATACGTGTAGGTAGTTTATTTTTTTCCTGCTGACATTTCCAATAAACCATACCCTCGTAAATTTTGGCTTCAAGGTTTTTTCTCTTAGTCTTCTTCTCAGACAAAAAACCACATCACTTTTGTTCTTTCTTAGAAAATTAGATGAATGTGTTAGAAATATAGCTTTTTCCTAGAAACCCCATTTTGTGATCGGTCCGTTGGCGAAGAAAAAAAAATGATGCGTTGAAAGAAAGGATACCTCCTTCAACTAATGATACTACTTTTCCAACAATGTATAGTTTTTTTTACTATGTAGCCCTCATATAAATGAAACGTTATACTTCAAACGAAGCATATCACGATCGCCTGCTGTTTTGGGAGTGGTATTGATGTATAAAATGGAATGCATTTCTATTTTCTTATCTTCCTTTTTTATCCAAGAAAAAAAGGATCGTTTGACCATAAAAAGTAGAGTGTAGGAGGGCATATCTTTCGGGAGCATTTCACTGAAGACAAGACAAGACCATCATCTCACATCACGTAATACATAAGTACCCTTACCACTTTACTTCTAATTTTTCTTCTCGCAACATTTGCTCAAGACAAGAAGAATGAGTAAAAAGAGAAAAAGAAAAAATGATTTCCGCCCTGCTGGACGCATGTTCGTGGTGTGTGGTGGTGACGGTGGCGGCGAAGAATAAAAAAAACACAGCTTGGAGCAAGTTTCCAACAGCTTGCCATATCATTACAGAAAAAAAGTACAAAAGAAAAAGAAAAGAGCACAAGAAGACAAGAAGTCCAGTTTATAAATTATAGTACAATAATAACATTAGCAGGGAAAAAAATTATGAGTCAGTATGTATGTTTAACAGGAGAAAAACTATATATTTGGATGAAGGGTGGAGGCGGGGAGGATAGGATAGTAATGCTCTATTTGTGTAAATAGACGAGTTATCGATGTTTTTTGTGGGTTCTTTTCTGGTAGTCGAGCTAGTGATCAGAAATGGAATGAGAGAGAGAGAAAGCTCAGCAGGCAACGTGGCACTGGCAGATCACAGCCAATTTTCTTGAAATAACAGCCAAGGTGAAATGGGCCATGTGGTAATTTTATTTAATGTTCTCGCCTTCATCCATTTCTATTCAACAGCAGAGCAGAAGAAGAAGCAACACTAGCACAAGTAGAGTAAGTACTAGCAACAAAAACAAACTCATATAGCACCACCACCACCACCAGTAAAACCAAGTGGTTGTGTAGAAAATTGAAGCTTGGTTATATTTTTTACAATAGAAATATCAACAAGGCGTGTATGCATTATAATATGTACACAGAGAGAAATGAAAAGAAAAGGCGTAAAATAATAATAAAAGAGTGTGCATTGCAGAGCACAAAACAACCAATTTTTTTCTTTCTTGTAAAAATGTGGATGCTCTTGGTGTGCATGCATGGTTTACTTTTGCTATTATTATTGCCGTTACTCGATCTTCTTATGTATGGATGGACGTGTACACTAATGGCTTCCTCTTTTGCAAAAAAAGAGAAAAAATGAAATTAGACTGGCCAAGTGGAACTAACGGAGTAAGTTAATGTCTTATCCAGCCCTGGAGCACAAACACACACAAAATGTGTACAAGCTTCATCGACTGCTACTCAAAAAGAGAAAAAAAACCAAAAGAAAAAAAAGGAACAAGGAAATTAATTCGGCTGGAGGCATTCATAAGACGTGTCAGTAGAAAAAAGAATTAGTCTAACAGCAGGGGAGAAGGGAAAGTAAATGACAATGAGTGACGTCTCAAATGAATGAATAAAAAGAAAATGTTCCGTGTTCTAAAATCCAAACAGATATACAAGAATACAAGACAAGGCGTGTTCGTGTTCATGTTCATCAGTTGCTCTAGTTTGTCCCTCTTGTTTATGTATTTATAACTTGTTATGATGATCCCAATGATAATCATCCTTATTATGGTTCAGCAGTATAATATGCCTACTTACAAATGGCCCTGAAATTACCCTTGAATTTCCCCTTTGACCTCTCATGTACACCTAGCGTGTAACAATAGCTGACTAACTACGCAATTTATACAAAAGATGTATTGTATCGTGTCCTATTTACTCCATTCTTCAATCTCCACCCTTTTATCTTCCTTGTTAGTATTGTGTACACAATATAAAATAAACTTTATTTTCACTGACTTTCTCTGATTCTGATCTGATCATATAAGATATTGCGTGGACAGGGAATAGAATAGGGGGCATTAAGAGAAAACGTGCACAATTTATTTAGTCTGAAAAAGTAAAGGGCTAGAAATAATAATAAAGGATTTCACTATTCACTCTAGTCTGGTTTGGTCTGGTATACAACAAATGAACCAAAAAAATGTCTGATTGTGACACAGTCAAGTTGGGGAAATGGTGAAAGCGTATAAAAAAATTGTGGAAAATTACATAACCCAAATATAGAACACATATCGAAAAAGAATCTCATTCATTTCATCTCTAGACGAACATATCACGCCAAAAAAAATACATAAACCATACCATTCTTCCATAGACCATACCATTGAATCAGATGATGATGACCTCCTCTTCTTCTTCTTTCCGTCCGATGAAGGCAGCAAGAAGATTGAAGACGTGAAAAGGAAAGATATTTTATTTTGACCGGAGGAGCCATTGGATTTGACTCCATAACTCCAGCAGTGGCTTGGCTTGAAATTGGAGGCCATGCCATGCCGTCATGGCGTAGCATGTCGTTTCATTATTATTGAGGTGCCCTTCCATAATAGGTCAAATAGTCAGCAAAATCATCACCATTATCGATAGAGAAACACACCAGCTTTCAGTTCAACATGAGATCACAGATGTACCAGAGAAAATATATATACCCATGTGTCTGCAAAAAGAGTTGGGTTGGTTTTTTGAATGAAAAAATATCAAACATAGCTATCTGTCCATGTGGTGTACTATAAAAAATATATATTGGGGATGGATGCCATGCCATGATATTAGGCAATCAGTATCTTCTATGAATTCGGCAACACATCACTATAAATCCATCTTGATTTCCTTTTCTCTTCACTTCTTCCCATTTTTCTATATGGTTTGGTTTAATAGTGATCCACATTTGTTGTTCTTTTTTCACGGGATTTGGATTCCATCCTTCCAACATTACACTTTTCCCTAAAACACAAAAACATGAAGGAAATCCGACTTCGACTTTTGCCTGCTGTGCTCAGTGCTCTCTTTCACTCTCCCTGTCTTGTTGATAGTTTTTTTCTTTTCCACTTTCTGGTATTTCATCCCAATAAGCCAAATACACAACAGTTGCAAACATAAACCCATTGAAAAAAATTTCATGTCAGGTGAAAGCAACATGAAGATGATCACACAAAAACATATATTTGTTCTGAAAATGAGAAAAGACTGACAGAAAATTTGGCTTTGGAAAATTTTCTGTGTCATGTCACGTCGCATTTTCGCATCACGTCGGGCAGTTGGGTGCACGGGGATGATGATGATGGTGTGTGCTGGCTTTGCTGCTATGTATTTTCCATGAAAATAGTATTTTCGGACGGAAGCATCATTGCAAAAAAAGTAAATCAATGTGTTTTCATAACTTTGACTTTTGTGTAGCATTTGGGTTTTTTCTTTGGCAGTCAATAAAGCAAATTGAAAGGATGATGATGATGATGATGATCATAGAAATGAAAATTATGATGATCATCATTCGTACAAATCAAAACGGAACAGTGCTTCCATTTATTTCACTTGAGTGCTTTGCATGTGATATGGGATGCTTTCGTGTAAAATTCAATATCTATCATATGAAATTAATCATGAATGGAAAATAGTTAGTATATATTATGGCTATGGCTATGATGATTTTCTAGATTAGATTTATTGTTATTCTTCCCTTGTGTGTTGACGTGTACATAATTCATTGCGCAAAATGTTGCATATCACTAAAAGTGATAGGAATTTTGATGAGCAGAATAGCAATCCAAAAGGAAAGAAAAAGCTTTTTGAAATTCATCTTTCTTTTATGGAACAAGAAAGGAAACATAAAATTATATAAATTGATAGCTTTTCATCACTTTTGTCATTATAACTTTGTAAAGTAGCATGTTATATGGTTATGCAGTCACCTTTTGGCTTGGCGCTTATATGATTAAATTTATCATAGTATAGTGTCAAGCAAGAGAGACTGGGCGTCAGAGTCGGAGAGCGTGATCTCTGTAAAATCAATTAAGTTAATAATTAAATGAATAAAAAGTTATTCATGATTAAAAATGTATGAAGAGATAAAAGCAAAGCGACTTATTCAAACAATATGTTATTTTCATTGTATTTCCGAAAGTTCATGATATTTTCTGCAAAAAGAATAGGAAGAACTCCAGGTCAAATGTAAAGTCATGTATTTAGCATTTAATGCTTTACGTCGAAATCACTATTTATATTTACAAGACATCACTAGATTTATTGTGTCTATAGATGTGGTTTGTAGATTTGAAAAAGGGGAATATAATACGAGAAAAAACTTGCAATGCAATGAGTGCCGGCAGAAACCAGTTTTCATATAGCACTATTTCTCAAGACGCCCCAACACAGAGAGCTCGAAAGCTGAAGGAGCATGTTACTCTACAAGCCAACAGCAACAGACAGCGAAATACCAAGCTGACCGCTGATGAAAAAGCATGTAAACACTGTACACATTTTTCACAAACACGTGTGCTTTAAAAGTTGCTGTTTTTCAAAAGCGAGTTTGTAAAATAGTGTTTAAATGACTATCGAAATTGATAATTTAATTAAAACAGAATTGAACTGACATTTATAGGTTCACGCAGTGTAAGTAATGTAGTATTTTACAAAGCAAGTATTCCTTCAATTTGTTTGGCTTGTTATTGCATGTTTGACAGATAATTAGTTTCTGGAAGATAAGGTAGGTATTTGAGATATATTTGACGATCATTTTTAATTGAAGATGTTGTTAGTGTACACACACGTGAACTACGTTTACTGAAGTAATTTTGCTGTTATTCTAATGCATTTGGGGGGATTTTTTTACTTGATTCAGAATTGCAAAGCTGCCAAAATGGATACGTCATTCAAGAAAACATACGTCGCCCCTTTTCAAAAGACGTCAGCTCCCATTTCACCGGATACCCTGTACTGGAAAAGGTTCACCACACCCATTTTACTGAAGGAAGTGAGCTTAATAGAACACATTGATGTGAGTCCCATAGAACCTCATTTCTTGGCCGTGACATGTTCCTCGCGTGTTCAACTTTATCATCCGATAACCCGCATGATCCACAAAAATTACAACAGATTTAGAGAGGCAGCTTATGGTGCCGTGTTTAGAAATGATGGAAAACTATTATTAGCTGGAAGTGATGAGTGTGCCGTGAAATTATTTGAAGTTGGCTCAAAAAACCTTCTTCGAGTATTCAAAGGTCATCAGAGATCCGTTCACAGATGTGCATTTCTCCCTGCTGATAACCAGATTGTGAGTTTCTCGGATGATAAGACTGTTATGTTATGGGACATTCCCAGTGAACAAATAATTCACAAGTTTGAAGGACACACGGACTATGTAAGAAGTGGTTCGGTTGTAGATTCAAATCCCAATCTGATAATCTCTGGTTCATATGACCAAACAGTCAAGTTGTGGGACAAAAGGGAGGGCAACAAGGAAATTTGCAGTGTTAATCATGGCGCTCCTCTAGAGTCAGTTTTGATGTCTCCTAGTGGATCCCTCCTGTTTACTGCTGGATCAACAGAAATACGCGTTTGGGATGTTCTCACAGGAGGACGACTCCTTGCCAAAATTTCTCAACATCATAAAACCATTACCTGCTTAAAATTTGCGTCAAATAGTAAACGACTCTTGTCATCATCCCTGGATCGTCATGTGAAGGTTTATGACATGAGCACTTTTGATGTTCTCCACACATTTAACTATTCATCACCCATTCTCAGCATGGGAATTACTCCAAATGACAAAACTCTAGCAGTTGGGATGGTAGATGGAATCATTGCAATTAGCAGAAAAGATGATGAGCCAACAACAGAAGGTGGAGAATCTGCTGACCAAATAGCAATTGCTGCTGAGAAAGAAAGGAAAAAGAAGCAAAAAAATATGTACTCCGACTACGCCATCACCGAATCAGGAGTCAAGGAACTAGAATACTCTTCAGGAAAGCGGTACGATACATACCTCCGTAAATTCAGGTACTCTAAAGCCCTTGACGAGGTCCTTTCCGATTACTACTACAATCAGTACCCTGCAACAACCGTAGCCGTTTGTTTAGAACTTATTAGAAGAGAAGGTCTAAAAACTGCTTTAGCCGGAAGACAAGGGAAACAACTTATTCGCGTCATCAGATTTCTTTTGAAGCATATGAGACGACAAAGGTTCATGAGAGTACTTCTCCAAGTTGCACACACGCTTTGTGACATTTACGCCAAGGAAGTTGGCCAAGATCCCGTAGTTGACCAAATGTTTCTGCGGTTGCATGACGAGATAAATGCAGAGGTTTCTTACATGACTGAATTGATGGAGTTGCAGGGTTCATTAGACGTGCTGATTACAGGTACAGAGTTGGCAATGCCAAGTTCAACAGCAGCAGTGGTAAATAGTACCGTTCCAGTAATAGTCAGCAGCACTTCTCCAAGCACTCCAGGAGGTGGTAAAGCAGCTAATGCAACTACTCCAACGACTACATCTACATCAAGCAGTGCAAGACTGGAACCTTCAGAAAAAGCTATGAAAGCGGTTGTTGTTAAATTAAAATCTTAAATTCTGTTCCGTATTTTTTGTCTTATGAAAAATTTTAATAAAGAAAAATGAAAAGAAATCCATATTTTTATACATGTCTTATGATACCCCAAAACATTCCATTGGCATCAAATAATACAAATGAGAACCCTCCGTTTCTGTATGGTTTGTTTACTTTCGCTATTTTGCTCTGCTACTCTTT
>JAQFXM010006904.1:0-12585 GCA_034693345.1 Entomobrya multifasciata | reverse complement strand
GTCTGTATCCACGATATCTTCCAAACGGCTCAACCGATTTACATGAAACTTGGTATACACATTCATATGGTCCATGGAAAGAAGCCTATTGAATTTGGGCCAAATCGGTCCAACAGTTTTCGAGTAACGGCTAATTAACGGTCCCATGCTTTTTAAATGGGTGAAAAATATTATTATACCAATCGATAGATTAGAATATAGGGATCAAACTTTGTCAAGATACTACGGTCTAAAAATCAACAGTTTTTGAGATATGGCTCATGTTAAAAAGTGATTTAAAAAATGACAAATGATCAATATTTTTATATGATGACGTTAAATTGATCAATTACAATTGGTCAACTGAATAAGTGATTTTTCTCCGGCGCAGCCGGCTTTCTTCTTTACATTTTATATGACTTCTGGCACTTGTTTACCTCATGTTTACATGATTTATTTTACGGGGAGAAGTGAATCCCTGCTTCAGCCGAAGATCGCCTGGGAATATCAGCTTTCTTTACAATCAACTTGAGAAGTAATTTAATTCAGAGTAAAACAGTTTACTACTGAATTGGTTTTCAATTCCCCAGTGCAGTGCATTCCCCAATTGTCTGCTTTAAATTGGTCCAGATACTTAAAAAGCAGTAACATGAGTTTAATGTCTCGCTGCTGGGAATTCGTAGAACAGATCATCGGTAAAATCTCTAATAGCCAATAAAAAATGCTTTACAGGTAAAAGGAAGTAGTGCACGTTTTTATAGTACGACTTGTCGGATAAACATTAAAAGCACAGTGTATTTTATTGACTTCATTATTCTACGGAAAAAAATAAATAAACTTGTGTAAACACAGCAGTATTCCTTTTTTAAATATCTGCAGCAAGACAACATTCATAAAATAGATTAATTCACATAAACATCCATCCTAACATTCAATACACTAATTTCCAAGTGCCATCCATTTTCTTTTATCAAAGGAAAGAAAGCATTTGAAAGAAAACTTGTTTCTCTTTGTCATTGGATTAGTTTTGTTTTTGTTACATTGTACACAACCACACATTTTTTCTATGATAGAATGCATACAAAGAATGCGCCTAAAGTATTCCCACTGAAAATGATAAGAGAAAGTAAATGTACAGGATAGTAGACATGAAGTTACATTTCTCTTTGATGTTATAATGTATTGTATGACAATTTATCTAAAAGTTCATTTATTTGTATGTTTTTATGATGTATCTTGCAAAGAAAATGTATACCTACTTGTAAAAGAGAACATCAAGCAAACCGTTCACCATAGGAAATCACCGGAAATTTGATTCCTGTCAGAAACGGGTCTAGTAAAGGTTTTTTAAATTCGGATATTTTAAATAATAATTTGTCTAAATCGAGAATTTTTGAAGTACATATTTAAAAACTAAAATTAAAATTCTTTAAAACTACCTTAAGAAAAAATATGAGTGCATCAATAATTGATTAACGCAAGATGACAACTTTCATGAAAACATGAGCACATTTTTTTAAAGAATGCCTTTTTGCAAGTTTGACCTAAATAGCATGTGAATTTGTTGACTAAACAAGTGATTTAGACTATATGTCTGGTTTGGAATATTTTTATACGTAATCCCGTTTAGACTTATTCCAATTGGGAACTCTTAACGTTACCCATCGGAAACATGAACAGCTCATCCGCTCATCTCATGGATCAAACAACGACTATGAAAAACCGAAGTTGAAGAAATTGAGTTTTCCTTCAAGTTATTGATGCCCAGATCAGATCAAGAATCACTACTTCATCATATTATCACCTTTATCCTTTACCTTCTTGTATTTTTGTGCTGTGTAAAGGCACCATCAAATCTTATTACAACTTTCCCCAAACAAGGTATTACACACACCTGCATCTACTCCCACGACCAAATATAACAGAAAGAAATCCAATACCATTCATTTCATACTCAAGTTACATCAATTTCTAAACGCAAGCTATAGAAAACTTGTACTTGTACATACTTTAATTAACTTTGAACACCAAGATACCAATAGAATAGTGTAGATTTCATTGCATTCTTCCAATTTATAATTGAGTACTTCACCTGAAAAGTATCTAATGAAATCATTTTCAAAGAAAGACTTCGCCAGCAGCAGTTCATTGAAAATTATCTATTTTTTGAAAGAGAAAACGTTATTTTCCCCCAAACTTTCTAAACAAACTTATTACGCAAGAGCATTCACGACAAACTCTTGAACAAAACCAAATAGAAAGGGACTTCATAAAGCAATTGCTGTCTGCTGTCCTCTTCTATTCGTTCGTGCTCATTGCTATTTTGAAAGGTATGCACACCAACGAGAAATAGACCAAAAGTGTGGTAGTGACATGAAAACTTAAAAAGCAAATCAGACTTTTTCGATCTATCTTTCTCCAACACTTATTTTTATTA
Organism: Entomobrya multifasciata; assembly: GCA_034693345.1. NCBI lineage: Eukaryota > Metazoa > Arthropoda > Collembola > Entomobryomorpha > Entomobryidae > Entomobrya > Entomobrya multifasciata. The sequence continues at coordinate 10,169 of JAQFXM010006904.1, read as the reverse complement.
TTACCATTTTCAGTTTTTATATTCAAGCACCCATCTTTTTACATGGCAATCATCCTCACATTGGGATTGGTGTGGATGTGCTCTTTACGGTTATTTTGCGTGTCTTCTTCCATCAGTCTTTTATGTATATTTTTTGTGTATATGCAAAACTCTTAGGAGCGTCAAGTCAATAAGCAGTCGAGCCTAAAACAGACTTTTATATGTACTCAAAAAACAACAATTCTTTTCATCTAACTAAACCCAAAAAACACGTCAAGTTGAGAATAAGCTTGGTAGTTTTCACGTTCATTTTCCATACGTTACCCTTTCCCTGCGTATAGAACACACATAAAATATCTAATGAGTATTAGAAGTGATACACAAGGGACATGACTTTTTACAGGTATGCTAAAAAAAACTGAAGTGTTGCTACTGATGAGGCTTACTTGGTTACGTGTTTAGGAAAAAAAGTAACATTATTAATCTAACAAGTTTACTATTATATGTTGGGTTGTTTATGATGCGGTGTATTATATGCTGTCATTTATTGACTTCTTTTTCCCCTCAATTTTTTTATTCGTCTCCTCCTTCCCGATAATGACCAAACCGATACACAACAACAATAAAAATATTATCGATATCAAAATAGGCTATTAGGATAGCAAGTTTATATATTGTGGTTGTGCCTGCATTGCATAAAGTTTCATACTGTATATGACACATAAATTGACTTAAAGTTGCCAGTATCACCATAAGAACGAACTTAAGACCAGACCAAACCCAAGAAAAAAACATTATCAACAATTAACGTTCTCATGTAAACTGAATTACATGTCTACTGCTGCCACTCACTCTCAGCGTACCACCGCCACCACCACCCCATTCATTTTACTATACAATCACGATAACCAAAAAGATAGATTATTTTACAAGTATATTATGCAAAAAAACATATGAATGTGGCTACTGACTACATGATGTAATGTAAATACTTAGTATATACTCCACAACTTAAGCACAAGTTTTTCTTCCTTTTTTTGAGTAAAACTTTTTAGGATGATGATGATGATCATGATCGTTAATAATATACCTGAAGCATTTGCTTACAAATACATTTTACCATGCAAAAAAATATGTAAGTCATACATTGCATTGTAAAGGTAGTGCTTCTCTCTTCTGCTACATTTATTCTATTATTACTATTTTATATCCCATTATGATGACCATCATGAGTTTACTTCTCACGAAGAACATCAAACCACCACTGCCACCATCCATACAACAATAATAACAACAAAGAGAAAAATGCATGGAGGAATAATAATAACAACAGAGCAAAGGAGATTTTTGCATGTACCTAAGCAAAAGTATTCAGTTCAGACGTTCAGATAACATGATATGTGGACAACTGTTGTTGTACATTGTACTACATAGTGACTTTTCAGTTTTCTCATGCAAAGCAGAAAAAAAGTGGAAGAACAAGAGACTCATGCTTTTTTTATTCCTTTGAGAGAATCTTTAAGAGTTTGCAATAATGTAGCATGTTACTTCATGAAGATTGTACTAGGTACAATATTGTTAGGATAAATATAAGATTATGCAGCCAGTATGCCGAGAAGCAAGCATGATTTTTATTTCTTTTGCATTTCAAAACACGAGGTTCGTGATACAGCGAACAAAACTCAACTTCTCAAGTTGTGACTATGAGCTGTGCCTTTTGCACCACATATTATTTTCCCCCTAGAAATTGTAAGTGAATCTATTCTCTCTTTAGTTCTTCGCATGAAAAAAAATCTCTTGGCCTGTGAGAAAATATTATGTAGCAAAGCATGTGAATGGATAGAGAAGTCCGACGAACCCCCTCTCTCCCTTGTTATTGTTCTTGCTCTTGCTCCTTTAAGCAAAATAGTGTGAGTTTGGTTTAGATGTGTTGTGTAAGTAGGCGCACACACACAGTCCGTCGTCAGCAGCGTTTCTACATGAACTGCAGTGCAATTCAGTGCAATAAGTGAGGAGAGTGGATGGATGGATGGATGTAGAATGTAACGCAGGTTCTCTTTTCTTTTTTTTCTTCTCTCTCGGCTTCTTCCTCTCTGACTCAGTCAGTAGACACGACAGTCTAGAGCTGGTTGTTGTTCGATGGTAATAATGTGAAGGCCCTCTTTTCTCTCTCTGAACTGAACTCTCTTGCTCTGAATTCTTAACTGAGCACACAAACATATACCAATTTTTTTTTGTTACAATGTGAGAGCTAGCAGTACATTGTAAAGAGGAAAGGGAGAGAGAACTTGTGTATGTCAAGCAGGTTGTGCTTTTACATACCCTGCGCTCAATACACATATTTTTGCTACAACAAAGTTTACTTGGGTAGTTCACACATCTTATTTGGAAGGTAGTATTATTTTTTTTATTGACGATCTGTTGTGCAGATCATGTGAGAGGACCCAGGTGATCCTGTGGCGCTGTGCTTGGTGAATGGTGGTCCCTCAATGATAATAATTTGTTATCATTTTGAAAAAAAGATCAAGTTTCCCTAGACTGTGTCCAGCAACGCTGCAGTGAAACGTCACACATAAAACATTTCGATTCACAACATTAAGATAAAGTCACATTTTTCATAGGCAGCTCCATGTGAGAAGGAAGAGGATTGCAAAGCGGCGTTTCTCAGGCAATATATTAGATTTGGTGCAAAGCTGATCATCAAAATCAACTTTACACGTTTGTGCAATTTTATATAGATAACATGGCTTTAATTCCATTTCATCCGTTGTTCCAATATAACTGTTTCATGTTAAATTCCAATCCACATGAAAATATTCAAATATATTTCTTGACATGAGAAAGTGTAGCATAGTGTAGTCAAGTGCGTGCGTCCAGAAGAGTTCCACGATTTCCTGTAAACTCATTTCGTTCCTAATAGAATCATAAATTTTCTGAACTCTCATGTTTCTAGAATCATTAAAAAATCAAGTATTATCTTTTCCTGTACTGCTGGAAAAACGTGATAATATAAAATACAAAGAGTAGGAATAAATAGTAAACTGAAAACATAATCCTTCTCAGCGAATAATCTTTGCTAAACGTATAAAAATAAATCAACACGTATACACTACATACTACGCGCAAAGAGGAATCTCTCTAATTAAAGGTAAGTTGTTAAAAGGCTTGAATTCAAACAATTGTTATCACAAACTCATGTACTCCACTTGATCACACTCTCAATGAGAAAAAAATCCATTACAAGCATGCTTACAAATGATGATCATCAACTTCATCGTTATCGTTATCCTCTTACCCAAGAAGAGCTCTCTGGAAGATACATATTTTTTCCCTTTCTTATGAAATTGTGCAAATTAGTTTTGCAAAACAAGACAGGCAGTATTGAATAATGCATGGTATTACTACATTTGCGTGTCGTTCTTTTTCGTTAGCATCATCATTCTCTATTGAGCACCTTTGTTCACACGGAATTTGCAAAAAAAATAAACTGCAATGTTGTACATTACGTGAAGTAAAACGTGTGTGCATATACATTTTGTGTGCTTTTCTTCTTCTTTTTCATTCCAAACACAAATTGTCTGACTAGATTGAGTTTGTAGAGTCCTCTTGAGTGTATGCGTAGACATGACATGACATGATCACGGTGATCAAGACCATCACCATGATCATTATAACAGCCGGTAAGTATACGGCTCTCTATCGCGTTACTACTTATTACAACTCCACTTCTCCTCCCATTCACTTGTTTTTTAGGAGGAATCTCTGCTGGAAACTTAACTTTTCTTGGGATATTATTGAGTACTGTGTGAGAGAGAGTGTGTGTAAAGTAAAAGCTATTATTATGAAATGCCGCATTGTACTGTTATCAAAATACGTACTCATGAGGACTTGTGTGCCATTTTGCATTCCATTTTGTTTGTGTACAAAAACATTAAATTCCCTTTTCCACTTCTTTTGTACGTGAAAACTTTACCATTCTTTTCCTTCTGGTCAATATGAAAGTACAACATTAAAAGCCAATTATGGACAAAAAATAAAAAGTTGTGATGAATGTAATGCGTTTGAGGAATGGATTGGATGGACACAAAATCCTTTTAATGGCTTCCCTCCTTCGTCGTTGGAGATTTTGCCATTTTTATTTTTAGGCATGATGATGATGACATGGCATTACAACTACAAGCATATATGCATTCTATTTAGAAATAGAAACCGTTTTTGTATAAAAATGTGCGAGCGTATGAAGGCATTCTCCTCAAATGCATGAACTATCATCTTGACTATTATTATGTTTATGCTTTTCCGAATATGATGTTCCGCAAGCTGTTGGTGTATGTGTTATGTTCAATAATATGCATCATCTATAAGTCAAGTCAGATTAGTGAGTTGTTTAAGTAGTTACATATTGCTTATAATATGAGCCCATTCATCTATCTATCACTCAAAAATAACTTTCTAGCAGTCAAGTGTAAACAAGAAGCACATCAGTCCTAGTGTAATTGTTCAATCAAGTTAATAGGTAAAAGTAATTTTTAATAAAATACTTCCATTAAACTTTAGAGGTCAATCTTCCGATCAATAATCTTGAGACCAGTTATCCTGGTGTTTAGAAAAAATCAGTTAATTGGATGTAAGATGTTCGTGTACTTCAATGGTATTAACTCTTTGTTTTCAAGATGAAAATTTACAGTCAGACAGTCAGACGCAACTGAGTCTCCCCATAAAGTAGTTTATACTGCCTTTTAACAATCATGCGTTGTTATTATCATCGTAAAACATTTTATGTTCTGTTTATTCAGCCAGAGAGAAGTAAAGAGTGTCGATATTCGATATACCACAACAACAGCACTCTCTCTTCTCTCCTCAAAAGATAAAATGTCCACGTCTTGCTCTTGTTTAGAACAAAGTTGTAATGATAAACTGACTTGTAAGAAAAAAACTTTTTCCCAGTAATAATGAGCAACGAAACAGACCAAATAGATAATGTATACATACATGTATGTAACACACGACACACACACACCCCTCCGGTATTGTTTGCTAATTAGCCAACAAGTAGCAGCAAAGCAACACCAACGCAGTTCATTTTATATAGTGTTTCGCATGCTTTGTCTATATACTATCGGCTCTTTTTATGTCTGTCAAACAGACTCCACAAAACAGCAGCACCAAACCACACCAAAAAACCATAATCCATTCTATAGCACATTCACTCACATTACATCACATCTCATTCTCATGCATCAACGGTTTTTACAATAAACATGTATGTATAGGTAATCACGCATACTAGATAGAAGAAATTCAAGTATATATAGAGAAAAAGAATTTCATTATTTGCTGTGGTTTTCTTTGCGACACTTTTTTGTATCAAGTCTAAAAGTAAAAAAATATGTCCATTAGGTAAAAACACGCAGCTGTGTTGCATCTCTGTTTTGCTGTGTATCCTTTTCCTCCATTAAAAACTAAAGCCTAGCAGATGTTCAATAATTACCTTTTAATAGCCCCAAAGGAGATTTCTAAAAGATTTGCATCTCTTTCAACTCAAAAACTAATATGTAGAAAAAAGTATATAAGTTGTATATGCAAAAAAAAGTATCTGCTGAAGCTCCATTTATTTATGTTTTTAATATGCATGTATGCAGATTATGACTGTCTCCTAAACTACCGTCAGCACTGCACTGCTTCTTAAAAAATCACTATTTGGCACATGCAAACCGGGATCCCCTGTTTGAAAGCTGTTGGGATTGTGGAAAGATTGAAAGTTGGCTGTTTCATTTTTCCAAGAATTTAGGAAGGTTGAAACACGAAAGTACGTAGGATTGACGTAGATATGCTTATGTGGCCTAAATGAAAGATCATAGCAGATTATCTTTTACACGTGTTTATTTTTATGAAACTAGTTAGTTTTTAGTATAAGCATTTATGATATTTCGAAATGGTAACTGGATCATGATTGCTTAATTAAATCCAAATGAATGCCTGATTGAAACAAACTAATTTAACTTAACAACGTCTGGGAAAACATGTGTAAACAAAATTGGAGTGTATATTACATGCCTCCTTTGGATTATCTGTCAAATTATATGATATATTGAAGAAAAGATTAATTTATTTTTCGTTCAACTTCATACTTGATCACTGCACAACATATACAGACAAACTACATATTTCAACGTTTCTACTAGTATTCATTATTTTTTTCTGAGTCATCTGACTTACTTAATCAACTTTGACCAGTGAAACATAATCAAATCAAGTAACTAAAAAGCATTCCTATCACAATTGAATTGAATCGAGTGCATTTTTATACCTACCCACCTGAAAATTCTTTGTATGTATAAATGTACAAATTGTCTGTTCTTATAAATCGACAAATGAAAATACCTTTTTGTGCACTGTAGTCTGGACTTGGACTAGAGTAACTAGCCAGACCTGGCCAATGAGAAAAAATGATCAATAAGCAGAATGAAAAGGGAAGGAACAGGAAAAGCATATTATGTATCACTAAAGGAACTAAACTGACAGACAATATTAATTTGAAGGAGAAAGAGAGATGATGATGGTGGTGGTATTGGAAATATTATAGAGTCTTCGAGTACATTACATTGATTGCTGTTGGTGTGCTTGGTGTGCTGTTCGTGGTGATAGGTTAGATTGGTAGGAAAAAATAAAAATCCGGCATTTCACCTGAAGCACATATAACAACAAGCAAACATGACATTACTTGACTCACACGATAAATATGAGCGGTGAGAGTAGTTGAGTTTTATTGGTAAGAGACTGCAGTAGTGTAAATGCCATGTCGTGTAAAATGGAGGCTAGTTTGCCCACCACCAACGTTTTCATTGAAATCGCTTTTCCTCCATACAATCGTCCTAGTTATTGTCATCCGTGAGGAGATAGATGTGAAAGAAGAATGAATTGAATAGAATGGAAAAGCAAAAAAATACATGTATAAGTTATAATAATATAACTTGCAAACGAATAATTTAGTTGGGTTAAGGGCAAACACAGGACAGAAGAACCGACAAATCGACCGAGGCAATGAACGAAGAACAAAAACCAAGTAGGAAGTTTCATGTCGTGATGAACCAATTCATAATGAATTGGTTGGTGAACCACAACAATAATATCATCAACAAAACGTACATATATGTCTGTCGCAAAATTAATTAAGTCAAAGTAATGTCATTTATTATTTCCTGGGAATTAATTTGATTTGATTAGTATTGTCAACTGCTGTTTGTGGGTACAATACAGAGTACAGTGTGTACATACAAAAATAATGTCTACTTGAAAACATGAGGAATGTAACATGATGACTAACAAGAAAAACTTGGTTTACAAAAAACAAGTTAAATTAATAAATTTTTCGTTGTTGAAGAGATTGTTCTTTACAAAAGATTTTCTTCAAATTTACAAGTGCGTCAGAAAGTCAGCTATGTACATATTGCAGCTGCGGCCAAATAAAGTTTAATCAGTTTGTAGCATCATATGTCACGCGTCTAATAATTTCAAGACTTACATGGTTACTTTTTACCCACTTAACTTTTGAAGAAGTAGGAAAAGCTGATAAATGCCATGTTTCTTGTTAAACCTCAATATTACAAAGATTGGGGCCACAAAAAAGTCAACAAAACCATACACCTAACAAGAAATGCTATCCACAACTACCACAAAGAGTAAACAGGTCAAAAAGTCTTGCCATATAAACCTTCCCTACTGTCGTTTTTCAAAAGTGCGTAAAGGCAATAGTATCGGTCACTCATATCTGCATTATAGGTATGTATGACGTATGTTCTCATAAGATAGAAATGTAATGCGTGGTTAACCAACATATCAGATAAACAGTTGATGATGTTTGGTGTGGCGATGGCTTCATTTTTTTGTCAATAGAAGTAAATAATGAATCTTCTCAACCGAAAAATGTTTTTAAGTAGGCACATTATTTACTCTTCTAAACACATTACTTACAAAACATTTTATCACATTGTATTTATTGTATCATAATGCTATCATAATAATCGTATGAAAAACTTTTCATATTTAAAAGATATGTAATCAAAATAAACATACTAGCCTGTCATGGATTTAAAGATTCGCTAATTTGGTTCACTTTTTCAGATTTTTTTAGATTAAAAATTTGCAATACCACGTTGAGGTTACATTACATATGTACATATTTGGCGCATCCCAATTTTTTCAAGGAGAAATGGATACATAATCATTTTATACCAGTGATGAATTCCATTAGTACCCAGCAAAGCATTTTATTCTTTACACCCAGTAGCCTGTTGAATACTAGATTATTCAAAATGTTTATGTGAAAGTCCATACAAATACTAACACACATCCCATTACTCATTCTCATCTCATCATCCTCATCACTGCATAACTATTTTATCTATTTGATAGTTTATGCAAGTTTAACCGAACCGATGCAGTGATGATGATGAGATGAATATCAGGATCAAAATAAAACCTGTTAGAGAACCGCTGAGCTGCTATGCTGCACTTTTTCTTACATTTTGGCAAAGAATTAGGGCAGAAAAAGCCTCTTTACTTTTTGCAGGATAATGTAATAAAGTAATCTAGATTGTTTTGGCTTTCGTGTTAAAAGTCAGATAGCATCACATTCAGAAAGACACCACCGATTTTTTTCTATTTTTGTATTACTCTCGCGTTTTTTTACATTTAATGGATTAAAATCTGTTTGAACCCTATCTCTGTATATTAGCCTGTCTGTTTGTGAGTGAGTGCCGATGTGTGTGAAAAATGCGTGCATACATGCACGTCTGACTTACTGAATGAGCCTGTTTCGCTGGTTCATGATCTTCATTTATACAAACATCTTCAACAAGGTGTTCTTGTAGTTTTCAAAACTCAGACAGTGTGTGCATATACACGTTATGGATCTAGTCATGAGGGGAAATAGCTCGGATTCAGACTACATAATTTTTAGTGCTGTAACATGTGCTATTTATCATTATAAACAACAACGCACTACTTGGCTGAAATAATGTGTGGGCATGCTTTACTTCAAATGAAAATGCAGATGAATTTATTAAATCTATGCAGTAATTTCTCAGCTAAATAATTGTGGACCTAACAGCTATAATTGGATGCCCATTTTTCAAATGGCTTCATAGTAATAGCTGATGTAGTTCAACTAGTATAACTGGTAGGTGGGTCGATGAAAAGTGTATCTAACAAAATATTTCATAATATTTAACTGACGTAAACATGCAAGTTATGTAGAAAAAATGCACGCTTATAATTTTTACGCTTATCGCCATATATATTTTTTAAATATGATGATCTACTGTAACTGTCCCAAATTCATCTTTTTAAAACGCAATTCTTGATTTTCATGTTGGAAAAAATCTAAAAATATGTAATCATATCTCATTAAAAATATGAATATTAAGCATTCTTTCATACAGTTGATTGCTAACATTTATCAACACTCCAAAAACATTTTCTTGTAAAACGAATTATGCAGAGTTTCATAGTTTTAGAATTTCTTGAAAGATTATTCATGCTGTTTTCACTGGTGCCAAGTTACCATGGGCTCGAATTTTCGGAAGAACTTGCACATTTTCTGCTTCTTTAACTAATAATATTACTTACTCATGTTCATAAATGGTGCACACGTGTTATGATTACGTCAGTCGAAAATCCATGAAAGTAAATCTCATAGTTGTAAGCTTAATCATTTGAGTAAAAACGTCATAATAATAAGTACGGGAAAATAAATGATAGATTCAGCAGACAAGTCAATTCGTAATGTGAAGGTCCTGCATGCAAACTTTGATAAGAAAATACATTTTTCCATAGTATCTAAATATATGGCTTAGCTACTGCCATCATTATATTATCCGCCTACTTGTAGTTACGTTACGAATAAGGTAGGAGGGTCTGTCACTTCCAACCTTGATAATTATGAGTGACAAAGAATGCAAATCCCAATGACAGATAACGATGAACTAAATAATATATATTGACAGTGAGAGATGGATTGACTACCGTAATTTCCACTTATTATCACTTCCCACCTAACCTTTCCATGAGAGTTCGAATAGAATTTGATATATTATCTCGAAAGAAATCTACGCAAATTACTCTTATCGCTATTTTTTTGGGTTCCCTTTTGTCTTCAAGACATTTCAAAAAAAGGGACTGCTGATAAC
>JAQFXM010006903.1:0-12587 GCA_034693345.1 Entomobrya multifasciata | reverse complement strand
AACATTTTCAACCTCTTCTGGTCCACATCCTCACCATCATCCTCCTCATCTGCCTCATAATCTAAGTCAACAACCTTCCCCCATGGAGGTGTTCAATCTCCGCTGGGATGAGTATCACCGTATTGTTATCGACTCTTTCTGGTCACTATTCACCGAAGAGTCTCTGGTCGACTGCACCCTTGTAAGTTCAAATCACACAATAATCTTTTATCTTTTCTTCTTAATGAATCCAATGTATTTTTTTGTTGGGAATCCACTGGATTAGATAATTACTTATTAATACATTCATACTTTCTCCATATATTTCAGGTATGCAGCCCTACCGAGACGGTGAAGGTACACCGGATAGTTTTATCCGCTAACAGTCCTTATTTCAAATCATTGTTGGCCACCCACACAGCTCATCCGCATCCCATTATCATCCTGCACGATGTCAGATACTCCATTCTCAAAATGCTCATTACATTCATGTACAGGTAAGAAAAATCCTCCCTTTTTTACTTTTTTACAAGTTAAAAAAAATACATAAAGCAAGCGCATACACATCAGCCATTAAACCCTGTCCTTAGGTATCCTTAAAATTCAATTTTCTGTTCTACTTAACTTGCCGGCCGGCCGGTTGGCTCATTCGGTCGGGCTTCATCACCATCATCGTCACAATTTGATCCCTTGGTAATCCTTCTAGCCCCATAAAAATGCATAAGTGAAAGTATAGACTTCCCATGTACAATACAAGCCAAGCTTTTACCCAACTAGATATTTCACTCAAATATCAAAAGTCTTGCAAAAACCAACAAGCCATCCGAGGGAACAGAGAAATCATCTGATCTACCCTTTTTCCAGAACATGTTAAACATAAACTGAATACTTGGCTTGTTTAAAAAATGAAATTGAATGCATTTTTCACTGAAGAACCATCACCATACATCATCGCCACGCGTATATTGCAAAAAAAGTACATTCCCCTAGCCATCAAAATGCAGGAGAAGGCATTGATGATGATGACCCAAGTTACCCGTGTGTGGTTTTTCTCTTCTAGCAGCCAAGCTGGTGCATCTTAAAATGCTGTACTACTCTGTCTCTAGCTCTGTGTGCATCTTACCGTACCAGTTACACAACTCATCTCAATGCATAAAAAAACCCGCAAAGTAGAGCAAGTGTGTAAGCAACTAAAAAAAATACTTCTAATGCCACTTTTCCCTTTCTTTTTTTGGTGAAGTGTGATGGCTTGCATACCAGAAAATGTGTGTGTGCATTTGAGTGTGTGGTAGGAGGAGACTGTTCTTTTTTTGGGTTGGTAAAAAGTTGGCGGTGGTGGTGGTGTGGATGGATGGATGCACTTTTTCGTTGAGCTTGTTCTTTCCTTCTTGCTTGCATGTGTGTGTTAGGGTTTGCTCATCTCTAGTTTTTCGCAAAAGATCTTGCTCCTCTGTTTGTGTATGCATGTGCATAAATATAGCTTATTGCGAAATGCATTGCATTGATGATAAAGAAAGCGAAATGTGTGCAGTGTGCAGTAGTGTGTGTGTGCAGATTGTGGATGGGTTACTCTTGTAGAAAGCTAGGAATTGCGAAGAGGAGAAGGACGTGAAGAAAGCATGTAATGACGTGTATTAAATATCGTTTTTGTAAAATAGGAAGTTGGTTCTTATGTTCCATCTATGATGCTATTACATATCTATCTGCAAGCAAAAGGTATAAGAAGTATAACAGTGTCCGTTTACTGGTCGCTTCTGTTGTCTGTTGCGTTATCATTCATGGTTATCCTCTGCTGATACTTTGAAGTAAATGTACGTATGTACTACAAAGAAAAAAGGAAGAATTTTAGCAGGAAAAACATCTTATGCTGGCCTGATGATGTTCTTTCATTTAAAATTGTTGAGAGGGAGCGTGTGCAAAAGTACTTTAGATAGCGGTTGGATGGAAAATGCAGTGACGTTGCCGTTGCCATTGCCGGTTGCGATGGTGAGAAATACTGATATCAAAAAAGAGGTCCCCGTGCACGCATCGAACAAGGATGCGGGAGGAAAACGGGCAGGTTTCTCATTCGTCCTTCTCTAACCCCTTCTTCTTCCTCTTCAAACAGATTGATTTTCGGTTGCCAAATTACATTTCTGCACGTACCCATTTTTGGTATACATGTGTTACACAACAAGGAAATATGCATGAATGTATGTAACCATGTATGCGGAAAGTAAACGAGAAAACATGAAATATTATACGGAAGAGAAACGCATTATGCTATAACTGCAAGCACGAGCAAATAGGGATGCTAAAGCTATAATGCACTTCATGCAACTTTGAATGCTGCACTGGCACTAGTAGTGCTAGTGTTCTACTTAAAGTGCTCTCTTGCAAAATCCTGACGTTCTGGTTGGTCGAAACTAGCATCCGGAGAAAGCAAGAGACAGGGACACACTCACTCTCTTTCAAGCTTTTGCTCCTCACATTTCGCATCTTCCGTTTTTGCCAAATCTCATGGCAATCTAGAACAGATAATTAGAAATGTCACCAGCTTCAATTTCCCTGTCCTCAGTATCCGAAAGAAAAGTAGGGTTTCTCGTAAAACAAGGAATTTTTTGACATGATAAAATGGTTCGTAGTCAGCGGCATATTACAGGAAGGCACCAAAATGACTTGTGGAGAAACAGTCATAAATTTTTTCATTACCAGAAGCGGTACTAATGAAGTGAGAACGAGAATACGGAAATGGCCGGGTACTGCTGACTGGTTGGATGTTGGCTTGTTGCATTTTTATACTTTCAAGTCACCTATGTGTGTGTTCAATTGCTTGATATATGCTCAAAGAAATATATGCATGTAGGCACCAAGTCTGCTATAACGGATAGTCTCACTTTTACTGCATCAGAGAGAAAAGCCGGCATTTTCGCAGAGCATGGCATTGGAATGGGAACGAGGGCGATGGGAAGATGATGTATTCGCAATCCGTCACCTGCTTCTCACTTCCTCTCACGAGCATGAGATTCGGTGCAACCCGGAGGAGAAAGTCTATGGTTTATACATGTACTAAAACGGCATGGTATCCACATTTTCGCAGAAAGTGAGGAAGAGAATGAAAGATAAAAGGTTCTTTTATGTTTGCTCATAGTTCATCATGGCAATGCTATGGCAATGCTGATGAAATGGAAGAAATGTGAATTGGAGCCTCCAGCATCTTGGAGGTCTCTAGAAAGCAATGAAACTGGAACGAGAAAGATTGAAGATAGGCTGTGTGATAGTGAGAGACATTGAGCGCACGAGTTTCCAAGTAGCTAGAGAAAGAAGGGCATTGCACCTTCCTCATCATTTGGTACACTTTTTTTCTCCTGCAACGTACCTAAGGGCAGGGAAGATTCATGAAGAGATGAAATAGGTGAATGTGTGAGATGCCGGTTGGCTGACTGCGCTCGTGTGCTCTGCTGATCATTGGGATTAACATGGCGATGTACTGCTGGATGATTTCTCTGTTGTATGAGTGACGATGCTGTGGATTTTACATGTGCTCCTTGTTACTTCTGCTTGTTCTGGCCCGTGCCTTTCCATATGAGAGAAAGTCGAGTCCATTGTGAAGGGCCTCCGTTATATTAAACTGAAATGTGTGCACAATGTTTAAAGGGAGACACGGATCTGGAATTTTCCCCAATAAAGTTTGCACGGGTTATATAAGCACGTAACAAGTTTATTAATATTTTTTCAAGGGGTGGTCGGGTTTTTCCTTGGCTCGCGCGTGGTCGATTGGTATGCCATGTGTCTTATGTTCGCATGCCGTACCTAATGAAATGACCTCAATTGCTTTGTGTAGAGTAGAGTAATGAAAAATGAATGTATATTAAGATAATATTACTATGGTTCTATAAATATGTTCATGACACTCATGATGTTCTATTTTTTGCTGGGTTGCTAGGGGTGAAGTGAACGTGCTCCCGGAAGAGATGACAAGCCTGCTGAAAACTGCCGAAAGTCTTCAGATTCTGGGACTATGTTCTTCCCAGAACTCGCATACGGTCACTACGACGACGATGACGACAGCAACGGTGTTAAAGCGAAAGGCAAGCTCTGCGAGGTCCTCTGGAGCTTCAACACCTTTTGAGCCTACACCACCAGCAGCAGCGCAGCATGCACAACCGCCGGTGCTAACGACGATCTCAAATTCTAATGCTAGTTCACCCCCGGTGACACCAATAGGCACGGTTGAAAATAGAGTTGGTGGGGGAGGAAATGTTGGGGGTAATAATCATGTGGGTATTCCAAATAATACTTCTTCAACGATGCAGCAAGCTGTGTATTCGAAAAAGGCGAGAATTTTGGAACAACAACACCATCATTTTCCTGCTCATCATCATCACCACCACGGAATAAATCATGGACCGTATCATGGCGGTGTAGTTGGGCCGGGTGGAACGTATAACTCTAGTAGTAGCTCTTCTCCAGACACTCCAGTAGCCTCTGGTACACCAACTGGGCCTAATTGGATGATGGATCAGCCTCTGGCACTGAAAAAGGAAGAGTCAAGAAGTCCATCGCCCTCAACACCGTCACCACCTCCAGATTCCCCGCCGCCTAGCCGGACTGGACGTAGAGATGATAGCAGAGATGAGCCATACCATCATAGTATGAGAATGTCGAGAGCGAACTCACCCACTGAACTGCTTCGTAGGTCAACATCGTCTTCACCAAAGCCGGGGTGGGTTGGAGGTAGAAGAGATGCACCGTCACCACCGCCGACTTCCCTGCCACCAGCTCATTCTAATATGTATCAGCATCACAACCAGCAACCACACCACCCTCATCATCATTCTCATCACCACCAGACGCATCCCCACAACTTACGGAAGTTATCTGGGCAAAGCAGTTTATCCCGGGGTGGTGCTGTTGATGATGCTTTTGTTGATGACGATGATGATCCTGAGTATGAAGATTTGTCGAGAGGAGCAAACCCCGAAAGAGGACGAGGAAGTAGAGATGGACCAATGATAAATGATGCAGACATGAATCCAAGTGACGAAGAGGAGGAAGACGAGGAACCTGGGCATCATCCTCAGTCCAGGAATTCTCTTGACTTAGCATCTAGTTCCAGAAGCAGCAGCACAAGTGGTATCAATCTCATTCAGGGTCAATCTCATATGGATCAGGTAATAATATTTTGCGTAATTTATCAAAACTTTTATGTAGCAAAACTACAGAGCCTATAACTAAACAATTTTTTCTTGTTTTGCAGGATCCAATTTGTCTCCGTTATTGTTGCCCCTACTGTTCCACAAATTTCCCCTCGCAGTCTAACCTCTCCCGACATATAATGATCTTACATCCCACGGTATACTCCCTGTACGCGAACACTCCACCGGGTGGCCCGGTTCCAGTGCCACCACCGTCAACATCTCCCATAATTGAGACAGCTCACAATCTGGTCAAGCATAGTAGTCATAATAGTAACGATGGAAGTGGTCCGTTGCCACTGGAAAATCACCATCCTGATTCCCATCATCATCTTCCTCCCAGGCATCCCTCATACGAAAAGGGTGGATCAGGGGAGGGCAGAGGGGGCTCTTCATCTGGTATGATGGCTCACGAACCTCAAGGTGGTGGCGGGGGCTCGTCGTCCTCATCCACTTCCGGGCAACAGTCTAGCATCGTCTGTAAATTTTGTGGGAAACCCTTTCCCGAAGTGTCTCAACTCATTCAACATTTGCCTATCCACACGGGTGAACGCCCATTCAAATGCGAATTTTGTGGTAAAGCATTCAAGCTCAGACATCATATGAAGGACCATGCTAGGGTACACACGGGAGAAAGACCTTTCCGATGTAGTCTGTGTGGGAAGACATTTTCCCGGAGCACCATTCTCAAGGCTCATGAGAAAACACATTTTCCCAAAGGTTCCGGTCCTCCCAACAATGGGCCAGCGGAGGGAAGTAATGGAAACAGCAACAATGGGGCAGAAAGCAGGGGTGGGAGTGGAGCTGGGTTCAAATTGTGATAAGTTATATACCTTTTAGCAGTTTAAATTATGATTGTAATTAGCAATTAAAAAAATTGTTCTGCCTAATTAATAAGCATAGTTATGTTATACGAGTACCTGCTGCTTCTTCTCCTCTGGCGTCATCATCCTAGTTGACTACGGCATTTATCATACATATTAATAAAAATATGAAAATTATACACATTATGATTAAGTTTCACACATTTTCTTTGCATTTTAAAAGTTGATACTACTCAAAAAAATATATTATTGCGTATGAATGATGGCTAGGGCGATGACGATATGCATTGTGATAAAAATATACAATTGAAAAATAGACGTACAGGTTATAGGAATTGGTTAATTGTCTTTGTTTTATGGGGATTGAGAGTGCCAGATAAAAAAGAGAGAAGAGTGTAACGGAAATGACAAGATAGAAAGGGGTTTTTAGCGTTGCGATTGTTATAAAATGTAAAGAAGCCAAGTGACCTTTGTATTTTGAATGCAAAGATTTGTTAATAATACTGGGAACTTGGATTGTAGCATAATAATGATAGCTTGTTTTGATCTTCAAAGAAATAGCAAAAGGAAGTAAGTACCTGAAACAGATTTAGGTGAAGATACGGACATGGAAAAAGGAGTAAGCCAAATAATGAAATGTGGAACTTGGAGTGACCTGGTGGAAACTTGTGATTTGACTGATACACATAGAAAGATGGTAAATGATAAGAGAAAAGAACAATTTAATTAATAGTAGAAAGAAAAGCATAGGAACTGATGAACAGAGCGAAATAATATATTTTGACTGGGAAGTAGGATTGAGAATTTGGAAGTGAAGGGATTTTGATAGAGATCTCCACGTTTGCTTAAAAGATAGAAAGCCAATATATTTTAAGAATCTTATTTGTAATTAATTGTAGTTTAAAATTTAGAGATGAAACCTATTATAAGTTAAAAAATGAGTTTCCCTAAAAAACGTTTAAATGTAAAATGAAATGATATGATAAGAGAATATATGTATATTGTGAAAAGCAAAGTCAGTTTCTAGTTGGATAAATTCTTGGAGGGGCCAAAAACTAGTAAATCGAAAAATATCAAAGCGCATGCGGATTTTAGTAAAAAAAAAAGAACGTACTCATCAGATAGTGGGGAGAGATGAAATAATTAGGACATGGACAAGTAAGATTTTTGTTGGAAATCCACCATTAAAATTTTCGTTTTATGAAAATTGACTTGGTTGATTAATTAACTGTCGCAAGAACGGATTGCTTTCAAATGGCATACCTGAGAACCTCTAAATTTAATCGTAAAAAATAAATTAAAGAAACCTAAAATAATTTAGATAGATGTCCCTTTTATTTTAAAAGATTTTTGCTAACACCGGAAAAATGATAAGGTACATAACCCACAAGATCTTCTACTGATGATATCGTGACCATTTTTAGGAGCGAGCAAATTGAATGATTTCATACAAGAAACTCAAACTAGTCGCAACTATGTTTCCGTTAAAATATAATTATATTCTTTCGAAGTAAGCACAAGCAAAAAAGATTATTGGATTAATGTAAATAAATTAAACTTTTAAAAAATATGTAGCAAGAGCCAAATTATTTTCGATTGTAACGCGGTAGGTTTATGAGAGTGAAACGAAAAGTTAATGAACCGGTCAACTTATGGAAATGGATTCAAAGACTGGCTTATATAGATTGGTTATTGTTAGGGCATACAATTTAAGAACTCCTCGTTTTAACACAGGTTTGTCATTATCAGCTTGTTATATAAAGTTTTGAATGATTATTGAAACTGAAAACGATCACCGGTATTAAATAGAAATTTATTGAAGCCTTTCACAGGAACCATGAGTCATTTTATTTAGGAGCTTTACGATTTGGTTTTCGAGCTACCATTGCCAATAATATGCTGGAAGACATCCATTAGTAATTTAGAAAGATTTTTCCACAAAAAAACTGTTTATTTTGAGTGATTGATTGGGGATGATAAATAAAATGTTAGCTACTCTTCATATTAAAGTAGGTAGGAAAAAAGTCGCAACGTACGATAGATTATACAAGTTTTAAATGAATACTGAACGAATACGTGTATAATCGTTGACATAAATACAAAAATTATTTGAGAACGGTCATAAATGTGATTAACCGCAAAAAATTACTAAATGTATAATACGGGCTTTAACGAATTACCTCTGAAAATGGAAACAAAATATTTAATACAACAGAGATGAAGGTAATGACGAAAAAAGAAAATTGTATACCTCAAAACCTCAATTAACTTGAATAATAATGCTTCTTGAAAATTCTAATAACCGGTATGATAAAAAGTAAGACATTACGATTTAATGACAATTCGTTTATATCTGTTCATGTGTGTATTCCTATTTAAAAAAATAATTTTAAATTGCTTAAATAACATCCAATAACTTGAAACTAGCTTCAAAAAAAGAAAGTGTGGGAGAACATTTTTTATAAAATGTTAATGACTGAACAAACAGTAAATACTGCCTGCAAAGCACTATTAACCACTTTCATGCATTATTAGAAAGATAACTAAATTTTTAATTTTGTTTTCCTTAACTAACTCCTTAAATATGATAAGTAAAATTTTATGCAATTTTTAATAATAAGCTGTCACTCAAAAGCTCTCAATAATACACATACGTATTCTATAAAGTTGCAGTAAATGTTCTCTTAAAAAATTTCAATACTGCACACTTTTAAAAAGTTAAGATATTTCAATACTTCTAAATAAAAACCATGCGAGTTCAGAAGAAAATTGTGAAAAGGCTGTTTGTAGGATTTGAAACAAGGTCAGCTTCCAAAGAAAAGAATGGCTTTATATAAACATATTATATATAATTAATTAGTTCAGTTCATTTAGATGTGGTACTAACAGATTAACAATTAGAATGACGCAAAAACAATGTAAACCCGCTAAAGTGCGTGCTTTGATAACGTTTTCCCATTTTTCTCGGAAACGAAAAAAAAACTGAATCTCGATCAGTATTTTGGTCCTAATTTATTTTAAATGACAGATTAAAGCGCATTCATTATAAGTTTGTTCGGTTCGGTTGGGTTACCTGAGTAAGATTGAATGATAGGTTTGAAGAAAGGTGATTAAAGGTGAACTTGGCTTTTATAAATAAAATCAGTTTTAAATGAAAAAAGCAATGCAATAATTAATACACAGTAAAGAAATCTTAACTTGTAGCATTAGACCTAAAATATTTACGACTAAAAAAATGAATTATTATACAAGTAACTATAAATTTATAAATTTTACGAATGAGTCGCATATAAAAATGTTCTGTACTGATTGTTTGTCATCCAGTCATGATTGGAGAGAAAAGTGAAAAGGCAAGGAATGAAAAGTCATGGAGTTCAGTCAACTATATAATTATTGTATGTAATTCATAGAATCTTACAGAGAATAAATTATGATATCTATATATCTATCTATATTAAATATATTTTTGTTTGTGTTGGTCGTAAAAAAATACTCGGAGGAAGCCGTGCTTAAAATATTGAAACGGTACCTATCTTACTGTGTTTGAATAATTTACAACTAATAATTGATTTATTTGTAAAAGAGGTGAAAAAGGATAAAAGCAGCATATGAAGAAAAGGAAGGATTTTTTTTGCGAGTGTGGTCGTGGTCATTTATATATTATACATGTAATGTGTAGTGCTTTCACTAGAACGTAATAATAAATTTGTTATGATTATTCTATAGATTATATCATGCTATATAACATTAATTAAATGAATAATTTTAGTGGAATAAATAATGATGATGATGATGATGCAAAACTTAAAGAGAAAATCCACGGTTTACTGTGTGTTTAAAAAGCAGTATATATATTGCATAATAATTTTAAATGTTATAATGATAATATAACTTGTTAAGTTTAATCTTTAAATGTCCCATTCGTTTAAAAAAAATAAAAGCCTGAAACTTGCCATTGTTATGAAAAAAATAATATGATATGCGAAGATAAAATGCTGAGCGAAATAGTGAGAAAAAATATTATTAGATTTAAAAAACTGCAGCCTTCATGATTTAACCTGTAAGCATAATTTATAAATTCATTTTTATCGGCCAAAAAAATATAAATGCAATTTGCTATGGTGAAAAAATAGGCTGTTTGAACTATGAGTGATCGTGCATAAAAAAATATATGCTTTGTTTGTTTAAAGGCTATTTAAGGATAGTACAAAGTAGTGAGACAACATTTTAAACAAGAGTTAATTATTGAGCAGTTTATTACATAAATTGCTCCTTGAAAATGAATACGTGTTTTGATGAGATCATAAAAAAATCAATCAACCCTATGAAATAATTACTACCATTTAAAAAAAACCGTAAGTAAGGCATAAAAAGTAGTATCGCTCGCGATAGATGATTAAGAATACATATTATACATACTGCCCGTTGTGATTCTCTGTAAACATGAAAAAATAAAAACATGATTGTGAACTACATGAATTTATAGCTGTATAGCTAAGTAATCACATCTCTTTACTAAATAGATATAAAAATAAATCTAATCTACATGATAAACATTGTACCGATAAAAATGAACTTATAAACTAAAAAATAACTTGTTTGATTTCAAATGCTAAATTTAAAAAAATAAATACATAAGAGAGATGATGGGTAACATGGGTAAAAAAACGACAGACAGATAGTGAAAATATGAAACAGGCGACAGAAAAAAAAACTATTAAGAAATATTTATATATAAATATTTTGGTAAGTACATACAAGCAAACTCGTTCGTTCGTTTATAACAAATTCGTTTGTTCGCAAAAAAAACTATCTGAAGATGTTCATGAAGAAGCAAGTGCTCAGTAAAAAAAAAATACACAGCTCTTAAAATTACATTTTATTATTTTAGAAAAATTACACAAAGAAAAACAATTTACTTAAGAAAATCGAAAACTAATTCAATTTATTGCTACATAAATTGTAGGAAATAATTTAATTACTAAAAAAAATACTTGGGTGAAAAAAGTCAAGTTTTCAAAGTAAAAAAAGAAAGATCGTCAACAAAATAAAAACGGAAACTTCAATACTGGTATCTACAGATTTTATTTAATAATAAAAAACTAAGTATGTAAAAAAATTGAAAATTATGCTTGTTTGATAAATATTTAAAAGTTTTTCGATAATTACGCGAAAAAAATTATGTTTGCTACTTGCCTTCTTCATCTGCTTCCTAAAAAAAATCTGTTCGTTTTTTAAGTGTATTTGCCAATTTAAAGAATGCCTACTTATAAATCAAGTCAGTAAAAGTTAAGACCTTGTGTAGTTTTGCTAAGTCTGCAAACTTTTACCCAGAAAAATATAATGTTTTGTTGTTTGATCTAGTGAAAAAAACTGCTGTTGTGGAAGGAATATATATTGTTAAGAGGTTGATCATTGATGATGTTGAGACTGTGATGCATATTTTCTTTTTAAAAGAAAATATAAACTAAAAAAATGAAAATGTTTGTTCGCAAGAGAATAAGGCATGACCTAAAAATGTATTATTTCTCATTATAAATTCATTAAAAATTATATTATGAATAAATAAAATCACTTTTTTGTTGGTTAATCACTGTAAAACTATAAAGTTTGCTTTGTTTGGTGTAAAATAAAGAATTTTTATTAAATTGTACATAACAATGAATTTTACTACACCCACGCATACTCCAATTTAAAAAAATAACAGTAAAAGCAAAAGTGCACGTTCTTTTGCTTTTTTTTTTGCAAGTTGAGTTTTCAGTGAAAATATTCTTCGTTCACTTTCTCTGCTTTCTGTCACATAATTAATTTGTCATAAAAAAGTATATTAATAGCTATTCTTTATATATTGTTCCCTCTCAGTCAGTGTGATATTAACGGTCTTCTTGTACGGAGGAGCGTGTAAAAGAAAATGATAAGGTGTAAAAGTAAGATAATGCATTTAAAAGTGAATAAAAACTAATCTACAATACGTAATGTGCAAGGCTGTTTTAAGCATTGTTGTTGTTATAAAAAAATGTTCATCATGTTATTTATATATATGATGCCGTGGTGATGTGGATGTGATTATGCGATGATGATGGTTGCGTGAGGTGAGTGTATCCGTGAAAAAAAATCAATTTATTTACCATTAAGTAACGCTATTCTATCTCTTCAAAGCAGCCTAATTACCTGTTTTTTTGTGCGGTATACAGTTTTATTTGAAGAAAAAAAGATATCTTATTATTATATAAAAAAAATATCCTTCTATATAATTATGCATTTAATTAAAAAGAATATAATAAAAATAAACACAGAAATATATCGTGAAAATATGCTATGAGCAAAGTTTTTCTTCTTGTTGTATTTCTTTCATCATATTATGTGTACATCTATTAATTTTGGATAATATTGTTTTCATATCTTAAAATTATATTATGTTTTTCATGATATTTTTCAACATGAAGAGGAGGAAACGAACAACTGATAACAAAAAGTAGAATTTGATGCCATGCAACAAAGACACACGAACGTACGTGAGTGAATACATGTACAGTCGAACTTCGTTGTACCGTCCTTAGTTGTAACGTATTTTTGTTAATACGTACTAAATTCGTGTCGCCCGGAT
>JAQFXM010006902.1:0-12587 GCA_034693345.1 Entomobrya multifasciata | reverse complement strand
ATTAGCATTAGCACCAGATGAAATTGGTGCAGTTAAAAACACATCACTCACGAGGGATTCAGTCTGCAGTTGTAGAGTGTTATTTGGAACCACTCCTCCTCCAAATGTACTTGGAAGTACGGAACCGTGTTCCCCCGACTCATCAACTGCGTCAACGGGGTCCGACGGCTCCGAGTGAAACGGGTTGAGACCTGTTGCCCAATTATCAAACAAGCCCGACGGGTTGATTGTTTTCAATTTCAACACTTCTTTCAGTAGTAACTCTTCCGTTACACTGTCATATTCGCTCGATTCGTTCATGATTTATGGATGTTGAGTTGGGTACCTCACTTCCTTTCTGTGAAACTTGCCAAGCTAAGCTGTGGAACTGCTTGCAATAAAAGTGACGTTTAGCAATATGATTGGGTTGGCCAAGGTTTTCAGTACATTTTAGTGGTGGTACCATCGGCTCCACGGTTTAATGAGTGATGATGATGAACATTTTAGCAATCGGCAAGTCGTGTCTTCAGTTAGCCATTTTCTTTCCACGAAGACACTTATGCCCGTCCTTGTTTTCCAGATACGAAATCAAAGAAACTATACATAGAAAAATATTAATGAATTTAAAATGAGAAGGTTTAAACCCATTTTTGAATGAATACATTATGATGATAGCATAAATATGCCAGCAAAATACTTATGCTAGTGCTAATATAATAGCCACAATATCATACTAATCCACAAAAATATGCGATATCGATAAATGAGATCGAACAGAGACATTATGTAAATGTTTTACTCACCAGCCAGCAACAATGCGTGAAATCACTTGAACTGCACTGTTTGAATAAAAATGATGGATTGGAAAACTTTGTTTTAAAAAAACAATGTTTTTTAAAAGACTTTCACTCTATTTCTTTCGCCAGGTTAGAAGGATAAACATTAAGAAAATTCCAAGGTGTTATAAAATAGTAGGCAGTAGGCACCAAAATATAGTGCTGATGAGCTCTTTTTAATGTAATTCAATAATTACAATCAGAGCTCGCGTCGCCCAACCGAATCCACTATTACCATCGTTGAAGTCATCATCCATCATCATCATCATGTTAGACCACCCAAATTGCAATGCGTCGCAACGGCGAAATTCCGATCTGATTTGACTTCTCATCCACACATATGCATGAGCTGGGTTGGTGGACTTCAACATCAACAGAGCTAAAGATAAAGTAGCATTGATTCAAATATTCCTATGTATGAAGTTTTAAATGAGCCGTACGCCGAAAATATGTCAGTTTTACTAGCTTAAATTATACGTACTAAGTAAATCAAACAAAGTTCCCAGTTGGGAGCATTGTCTTGTGAAAACTAATTTAATTTGTTAATAAAATGAAAATCTACGAATTCATTTTAGATTTTTTTTCATGCGTTGAGATTTTTTTTTGGATAAAGACAATTGTCGTAAAGCAGAAATAACTTTTCGTTGATTTTGTTTGCTTTGTGTTTTTTTTTGCTTTCATCTTTGTTCGCTTTCGCTTCATGTTTTGTGTAATGCTCAATTGCTTTCCGGTCTACAGTCAGTCTACAAGAACACTTGATCTTCCCGTTCTTTGTTTCCCAAGCACGTAATCCAGAAGACATTCCCCGGCGACTAGAGATTACTATTTTGAAGTACTTTGCGTAACATGACACGTCGAAAGATATAATGTATGTAATTGTATTTAGGTTGATTGTCAGACGCCTGCATTATACGAAAGTAAATTGAACTAACAATTAAAAATAAATCGCATGAATTTAGCGCTCAAGTTCCTTTCTTATTTGTGCTCGATTCTAGTGAATTTTAAAACTTTATTTTTTGGTTAAATACTAAAAGCACTTAATATCAAAAGGTATCAAAGGTAAAATATTTGAAGTTGACCATTGAACACTAATCTCGTTTATACATACGCAAATAGATAATAAAAAAACTGTTAGAAAGGTAACAAAAGTCCTGCAACTTCCATGTCCTATTTTATCTATGAATCTAACATACAATGCTTGAATTTATTGGCAAAACTCAGTAGAAATATCCAAAACTTGAATAGGTATAAATTATTCATTGTTTTCGCTAACGGCTATGCCACGTGCTCACACCGGTTTTTTGTTGTAGTTTGTCTAATGTGTGTTAGCTATGGCTATGTCATGTCATGCCAGCCAGCTACTATAGAGAGATAGATGGTGCATTATTGTTAACTGATGACAATAGATGATATGATAGGTTCATATGCATTAAAAAAATTCGACAATGAAATGAAAAATTCGTTCTTACGTAATTTAGGAATTATTAACTACCCATAAAATATAATTTATCTCGTTTAAGTGACCACAAACATAATTCATAAACCGCGTTGTAGACAACGCCTAGTTGATTGAAGCGTGTACTGTTTGTAAGCATTTTATTGGTGAGGCGTTTTTCTTAAGGCTCGTAAAAACAAGATTGTAACGTGCATAATTAATGGTTGTGTGATTGCCATCAATCATTTTTTAAATTCTGATTTTGAGAAAGTCATGTACTGAAAGAAAGAAATGTACTGTCGATTCGACTCCAATAACCAAGATGCCATCTTTCAAATAAAATTTGTACTGCATGGTAAACTAACAGTGATAAGTGTAATATATGTGAGTTACGTGCAGTTTTACAGACATTCAATCAACTTAAATGAATTCATAAGGATTTATTTTTCCACATTTTACATAGCAGTTACACGATTTAATTGTTACTAACTATCATTAAAGTTATGCACGCATGTGAACTCCTTTAGCTCCTGTTCCGTCAGTGGTGCATTGCCAGGTCTGATACTGACTACAACTTGCATTCCAGCTTCTCTGGCCGCATAAGCCTCTGTTGATTTAAAACAGCAAGAATAACTAATCATGTCTTACAACAATTTTTACTAAACTTGTTTTGATATCCAACTAATGATTTACCTTTAGATACATCTGTAAAAAACGCAATATCACTGGAAGGCACCCCAATTTTCTCGGAGATGTTCTTATAGCTAGTTGACTCTACTTTTGGCCCGGACGTGGTGTCGAAGTAACCTGAAAGAAACTACGCACATGACTAGAGTTATTAAAAAGTCTTCCGGTTTTATTATACATTTTATTGTAGAAGTGTTTTTCATGATTAATTGGATACAGTTAAATTTATAATTACCTTCGTCAAATCACCAGCCTCTGAGTACGTAAATAATAAAATTTGAGCTTCAACACTGCCGCTTGAGTAGATGTAAATTTTCTTTCCATCGTTTTTCCATCGTTCAAAAGCCTTGGGGACATCTTCATAAACGCTGGAGAACGTTAAGTTGTATTTTTAAAAATGCAATGCATGTAACAATTTATGGTTGGCATATACGGTTAATTTTAACTATGCTTACTGGCCCTTAATAATCCCATTTTCGAAGCCACTTCTCCAGATTTTCCCCTGTAGAGCTTTCAGTCCAGTCGATTTTCGATCATTATCCATTTGCCATAACAAGTTTTTTAATAGCTCAGGCAGTAAAGTTTCTTTATCCTTATTATCGGTGATGGGATTTGAGATGAGACCATTGTTTGCATCTTCTTGAGACTGTAATAAGTAATGGAGACTTATTCATTCATTTTATTCAGACGAAAAAATATGATTTTCTCCCAACTGATTAAACATTTAAATGATTTTCAATTCAATTAATGAAAGGGAGTTTATTGAAATTTATCAGCAAGCATAACTACTTGATAATTATTGATGAGGTATGAATGAATATGAATGCACTATTTTAGGGGCATTATGAGAATCTGCGTGGTCACTGAAGAATTCATTTAGTCAGACGTCGAAACGCAACACTGCTTTTTAATTGATAATATGTATAATGTTTAAATGCCAAGTTTAAATCAGTTCAATTTCAATTTTTATACAATTTTTAGTTCTCAGAAAAGGGATCTTACCTGCTTTTTGATAATTTCAACTATGGACTGGACATTTGCATCATTCCAGTTTTCACTCAAGAAGGAATTCAGTTCTTGGCGAGCAAACGGAAATAAGACTTCCTGTGATTTGAAAACACATGGATAAAATGTCGAATGTGATTATGATTATATTAACAAAATGTTATTGTTCATAGTTTGCTCATATGATTACGTAATGTACACCTTAAACATCTTTTATTTTTTGAATTCACCCATAAGGTATATTACAATGCAATATGTACCTTCACAAAGCTTATTGATGTCGTTGTCCCTTCGATATCCAAGAGTATTATTGGGGAGTTTGCCATAATTGATTTCAGGTGTTAAGAAAGCTGGAAATGCCATTAAATGAATAATTAAAATATAATCATTTAGTTCTAAATTAATCTTGAAATAGATGGTTTTAAGTGCATGCATATAATATCGATCAAAGATTCATTCATGAATCATGATCATGGGTAAAAGAATCATTCATCTAGCTGTAATCATTCTTACAACTACATTCACATAATTGACAATCATTTTAAGCCGCAAGACATTTGTGTAGTTTTTCATAATGATGATATCTTACATAACATTTTAGTGCTTTTCGTGCGCACATTCAATATTAAAAATGGATTAATTTTTCTCGGGTTTTAATTTACTAGTTTGTTAACCTCCTAAAAATAATGACTAAAGAAGCTGAGCAATATAGTGCTGAATTTTTGCAATTTTTGTCACTTGTCAGCGAGTTGTTAAGATGCAAACCTACAAACTTTGTCGCAAACTTGCAAATTTCAGATATAAAATGCCTGCGATAAATAATTTGGTCCAAAAGTCTTATTTATGGACGTATTTATCCTGTATATAATTTTATTAGTTCATGTTTAGGGAACTAGCCAGGTAGAAATTAGAAGCAATAAGCGACATAAAAAACACATAAAACAATGCAACAAACTGACTTCCAAGTATTTTTAATTGCCTCAATAAGCCAATCACGTTTGGCCACATATTAGTGACTGCTCACAACACATAGTTTAAGTGATTGTCACACTAATGATCATTCATTCTTGTACTTGCAACCCTACGTACTTAAATTCAAGGGTGTTGCATTTCTTTCTTTACTTTAAACCAAAGTTTAAACGTTTATTTTTTGAAATCATATTTTTCAACTGGAATTTAAGGAGCAAGGTGTTTCAATCTAGCCAGAGGAAAAACCAAAAACCTTTTTTTAGGAAAAAGTAAGTACTCCATTTTTAAAAAGTACTAATTACATAAATATCAGAAAAGTCATCATCAGCATGACATAAAGCCATTACTATTGATAACAAAAATGGATAAACAGTATCTCTTGACAAACAGGCAATATATGACTCACTCAACTCACCTTCCACAAATAATCAAAAATCTGTTAACCTGACTGACTCTCTCTCAAGCTTTACGCAATACGAAACATTCAACACGTTAAATTATCAGAGTTGCAAATGACAGTTCATATTTCACCTTACAACTGTATCTTAATTATCATGAGCAACAGTCTCCGTGTTCAAATCACCCCAAACCACTTCTTCAAACTGCAAACTTGATAAATATCTTGATATTTAGTTTAAAGATTATGGGTTATACATGAATTGGTTGGCCATTACCTTTGGTCAAAGTAAAGAAACCCAAAGTGCACACACACCACACATGTCATGCAAACCAAATCCCAGTTTTCAGTTCAGTGATATGGGAAAAGGTAAAGGTAAGTATTTCCGGTGAAGGTGGGGGTGGAAGATACATCATCACTAGAAACATATGATCCTGATTGCTGATACAATGTTGACATTGCTATGCAGCGGGAACAAAGATCTCTACACATTCAGCCTTAACATTACACTCATTCATTGAGATCAGACGAAGTTTCAAACTGCTGTTCTCTCTGTTGTTTCATTGTTGAAACTTGAAACTTGAAACAAGTGAAGTCCAACCCCTATAATAATACCCCTATTCACCATGCATCCCTTCGCCTTCAGCTGGCCTTCTTTTTACCTATTTTGTTTTTTGCACCCCTTTCATGCTTCACTCGGTATTTCCTCTTTGTGATGTGCAGAATGGTTATTTTTTATAGTTGGTCAGGTAGGAAGATTTTTTTAAACCTGTAGTTGTTTTTATACTTCTTAATTAGGTTTTATAAAGTAGTGCACTTTTGTTTTGTTTGTTTTGGTAACTTTACCACTAAATGGATAGTATAGTGCACTCGTCGTATTTTATACACTATACAAGGTTTCCGTTTTTATTTTTTTTGCATGCTTTACAAATTGTGCAGTGTAAAATACTGACTTGTCAGTGTGCCTCTGTTCTGTATCTTCACAAAATCAATTTAATTTACCACAAACACCAGTCAAGTGAAGGATAAGTTTAATGTCAGCGAAGATGAGATGTGTGTAGTATGGATTACGGATCTCAAAATCACAACTTTTAAAAGTAAGGTATCACAAATCACAACTTATGTATGGTAAATAGCATAAATTACTCCTACGTCTGGTGCAAGCAAATTTATTCCACAAGCCGCATAACAAATTGAGATCTTGAAGAATGAAAGAGTTAAGCTGGCTATGAATGAACTCTGCTGAAGGTTGTGTTCTGTGTTGTGGTCTTGAACTAGTGATCAAGATTTGTCAAAGTTATTAAATTACTAAAGTAATGTGAGTAGTTTCAAAATGAAATGTATACCAGATTTTGTCTGTACAAAGAGGGGCATATACTTGATTGAAGGATAAAAAATGATAGCAGACATGGTTAAAAGAAATCTTTGTTTGGCATGTTACGTTACGAAGTAATACATGCTTGATGAAGGCTTTTACGCAGAACGATGTAAGCCGCTTGCATGATTAACTTGAAACGCAATTAGGAAAATTGGTTTGCCCTATTACTCTTCATGAATCTGAATCGGTCAGACATTTCGTGGAAAATAATTTTGGGAACTAAGCAAAAATTGTTCTTGTTAGTATTCTGGATAATTGCAGAGTATAGAAAATCCTTAATATATAGTTTCCATTTTGAATTAAATTTCAAGTGGAGAGAATGAAAACTTCTGCAAAGTTTTCAAGCGAAAAGTTTTGGAATAAAGAATGGTCATACAGAATACAGTAATATTCTATTGGTTTTTATGGAAAACCACGCACCAAAATATTTTTTCATTTCATATCAAATTTTACTTTTGACAATTTGCAAATTTTAATGAATTTTTTTCTTCGCAGGTCTGTATTTTAAAAAGTAAGGACTGGTCTAAATGACAACGGGAGAAATGAAAAACGCGACAAGTTCCATTGATAGCAATCTGGTCAAAAGAAATAAGGACAAAAATGAAGACGAAGGGCTGAACAACAATACATCGATTCCCAAAAGAAAACCTGGACAGGAAACACTGAAAAAAGATGAGGACCATGGAGCAAGTACCGAAGGAATTTTTGATTCATCCGAATCAAAATTACTTCCGGTACTTATCAGCGTTCGAACCTTTTCGTTTGTGGCATGGACTGCATCAATTTTGTATGCAACTTATCACGTTTACGCTGCATGTGAAAGTAAATCTTTATGAAATATCCAATGAATTTTTGCGGTCAACCAATAAAATATGCATACTTAATTAAATGTAACTGATTTGGTTTCAGAACATTTGCAACCCTGGTATAAAGATCCTAACATGAATCCTAGCTATTTAAGTAGCTTTTTCAATAGAGGGAAAGATTCTACTGATTATGAATGGGAAATGTTTTCTATTCTTTATTTCACACGGCTGTGGTTTTGGTATGGAGGTTACATGCTGATATCTAGAGTTGTGCGACCGATCCTTCCTAATGTAATTTTTCAACTTAAAAGTTAACGTTTGTGTATTTTGCTTTAAATTATTTACGCATTTTAATTTCCTTTTTTTAGCAATGGGGCATCATATCAATTGGAATATCTTTCGTTATGTTTTGGGAGCTAGTGGGTATTATTACTGCAGTATTTATGTTTTCGCAACCTGTGATATACTGGATGATAGCGAGGTCCCGTAGCAAACTTTTGGCTTGGACAGCCACAGTATTTTTTATTTATAACTTAAATTCACCGTTTACGAGGGTAAAACTTTATAAATTTTCAAGTATGTAACTTTTATAATTTCACACTATGCAACTTGTTGTAAAAGAAAATGTTTTGATTTACAGGTATTCCTACCAAACGATGGCTTCGCTGAATATTTCTTTGTCATTACATCTGCATGGAACTATGCACGTTGTATCAGTTTTTGCTACGATGTTTGGAGTGCTGGTGAACAAAATATTGGACTTAAGAACCTGGAAAATATTCTTCATTTTTGTTTTTACCTGCCACTCTGCATATCAGGACCATTGGTGACTTATGAAAGTTTTGAGAAGAATGTAAGTCTGATTTAAAAAAGATTGTCTTCATAGTTTTCATCTAATACGAGAAAATATTGAGGTTTACTATTTTTATCGTTTAGATTATTAACAAAGACATTGCTTCAAGACAACGAACCACATCAGAAGACTTAATCATTTTACTCAAGAAGATGGCTAGAGTGGGAGTTATTGCTTTGCTCAACGAACTGGTTTTACATTTTATCTACTTCCGCGCTTTGTCTTACACCATTAATGCTCACAAACGTCTCAGCTTGTGGGCTATATGTGGAACAATTTACTGGCTAGGTAAATCCCTCATGACGGAATTCAATTATTGGAGCATATATTTATTGCATAGTTGGCATAATTAATATGAACACGGTTAATTTTCTTTTTACAGGACAATTTTTCGCAATGAAGTACAAAGTTCTTTATGGCATTCCTACCGCTAT
Source organism: Entomobrya multifasciata (assembly GCA_034693345.1). Lineage (NCBI taxonomy): Eukaryota > Metazoa > Arthropoda > Collembola > Entomobryomorpha > Entomobryidae > Entomobrya > Entomobrya multifasciata. The sequence goes on along the minus strand of JAQFXM010006902.1, from coordinate 3,808 downwards.
AGCGGAATTTGATGGAATGCCAATGCCACCATTACCAACGTGCCCTTCTCATATGCACCGGTACTCTGCGTTATGGCGAGAATTTGACGCAGGCTTGTATCGCTTTTTAGTCAGGTAAATTGAAAACGTGGTGTAGATTTTCCGAGCATGTATTGTATTCTGTGACCTGTGTTAGAACTATCTGCATTATATATTTAAAACTTATATTTTTCTTTACAGATATATTTATATCCCCACTTTGCAATTCATACAAGAAACTGACAAGTCCAAGAAGATACCTGCGGACGTTCAAAAACTAATGGCGTCGTTTCTCACGTATGTGTATGTCTACATGTGGCATAGTTTGTCTTTTGATGTGTTTGTGTGGACTGCGTTGAATTTCGTGGGGATCACACTGGAAAGAATTGGAAGTACCATTAAAAGAAAAGTTGATACGAAGATGGTAAGCTGAAGCTACATTCATAATATTATGTGAAGATTAATAAACTTTTTTTTCAAAACGTGTATAATTTTTTTACGCATTCAAATTATGATAATTTTGTTTGTAGGCAATCGAGCCAATATACTGGGACTTCATTGTGGAGCCTCTTGTAACCGTACCTTTAGCAGCCATGTCCATACTTAACAGTTCAATTTTCTGTGGTAGCATGGATGCAGCTGCGTCCTTCACTGGTGTATTGTGGAGGAGACGTAAGTTCATATCGATTTTAGTTTGGTAGTTATCATTATCAATGTTCTTAATATTACAACTAATTTATAACGTGAAATATTAAGGTGGAGATAACTGGGTGCTCGTGATTTTATACTTTTTCACTCATACGGCCGTTACCCAACGGACATGGAGGCACAAGTTGAAGAAATTAGTTCTTACAAAATTGAAAATGATTTGATTTTCACGTTTCATGTAAGATTTCTCATATAAAATCACATTCCATATTTATGCAATCATACAAGCGTCCATTTTTATTGTGATGATAAAAGCTTGACCAAAGTGCTCTTTTCTTGTTACACATGTTATGCAACTAAACATTTATAAAATACAACGAATATTTAAGGTTAATAAACAATTATTTATTTTTTACACATCGTTTTTAATTGCACACCTTAATTTTGCCGATCTACACCTTGGGTTTTCTTCCATGTCTGCGAAAGTAGGTTGCACAACATGCTTTGTGACAACATGCCACTTGTGATCATATACACTATCAATATTCATAGGAGTATGCCAAGAAGCAGCGTTCTTGTACTTTTGGCTTATGGTTTTACTCACAGGTTCATCCATATCGATTCCAACTAAATGCCGTTTCACAATCCGATCCTGAAATATTAACCAATTAGAGTATAAATTATTATAACACAGTCTTAAGTTTAATATTTACTCAGAATACAAAAAATAAAATCAACTTTACCTCCAAAGAGTGAAACGTTAAAACCACTACTCTACCAGACGGTTTCAGTACTTTATGGGCAACTTCAATCCCTCGGTTTAGCTCATTAAGTTCATCATTAACAAATATTCTTATTGCTTGAAAAGTTTTCGTTGCAACGTGCGTAGGTCTAGAAAGTTTGTCAAGTCTAGCTTCAGAATCCAAGAGAGAGTCTACAAGGGATGCTAGTTCTGAAGTTGTTCTTAGATTTTTAAATAGGTATCTAGCCTCTATAATTCCCCTCGCAATCTTTTTAGCCTTTTTCTCTTCACCATACACCTGTGAAATACACAAAAAAACTACTTCAAGTTCTCCAGTACATACCAGTAAATATGTTTTCAGATAAAATATTCTGAAGTTATGTACCTTCAATACTCTTGCCAAATCATCTTCTTCAATGTGTTCTAATACTTGCGCCGCAGTTGGCTGATCAGGAAAGCGATTGCCATCCATTCTCATATCTAGTGGACCATCTTTGCTCAGACCAAATCCTCGTTTAGGATCTTCAAATTGCATGGATGAGCAACCCAAATCAAAGAGTATTCCATCCACTTCAAAGAAACAAATTAATATTTAGTGCACATGCACATACTAAAATAGATTGGTTATTTTTTCAGTATTAGATCTATGCATACCTTCTGGAATATCATGGGACTTTACCAGATCGGGTAACTCACTAAATCGACCAAGGAGTGGAGTAAAGCGATCAGGGTATTCAAACTGTAAACTCACGCCTCTTTCATATGCTACAGGATCCCGATCCAAACCATATATCTTTACGTCTGGTACAGTCTCCAGAATTTTTCTACTATGACCTCCGCCACCACAAGTCATGTCAATGAAGATTTGGCCTATAACAAAAAACATTAATGTTTTAAGTATGAACTGCACTGCACTCTGCACTGTACTTGTCCAATACCAAATATATGAATGGGCATGACGTATTAGGCAAATCGTTTAGAAATTACAATTATTTACCAGGTTTAGGATCCAAATATTTTACAACTTCATCAAGCATCACTGGAATATGGGGAATTTCTTCCCGGGGTTCACCGATTTCATCTATCTGACCTTCACTACTTAAATTGCTTAAATATCTAACTTTTGCTAATAATAAATTACACCCTCTAGTTGCCCTCCCCTTAAAAAATCTACCTTCGCATTTACCAACAGGGTTCCTAATTAAACTTCTACAAACGAACCTTAAAACTGACATTTTAAAATCAAAGGGACTAGACTAAAACAAAATCTATAAGGTCTTTGCTAAAATGAGGTAGAAAACCAAAATTCTGACTTTTCACTTTTTGTCTTTGTCTGCCTTTCCAAAAACTCCAACAATTTTATCTTTCATGCTTTTGTCTTCATCTTCCAGAAACTTCAAAAATTCGTTAGATATAATTTGCTGGCACTCCTGTTGGGACAATCCTGTAAAACCCATAAACCAACAGTTAAATGCATAAGTTATATTTTTATCTTTTAATTATCAATATTAATCAAACTTCCAAAATAAAACTAACCTGACGCAGAAGATGCTACTGTAACATAAAAGGCTTCCTTATATCTATTCCCAGATATATTGCTCAGTCTAGTATAGATTTCCTCACACTTGTCAGTATCCCTTGGCTCATTAGAACCTCCCCTGAACGCAGCGCCCACTCCACTCCTTATGTACTCCCCCAAATCCCTATAAACCATTCAACACAAAAACGTTATATTAATATTTTATCTATATTTTCAACACAATGTAATGCATCATTAGTTTTTCATCCATTTGCTCCATGAGATTACCTGCCCTTTTTGGTGGTATCAGCCGGCCACCTTTCCAAAAGTCTTAAGAAGTTGCGATATAAAACTGAACTCATCACAACCTTCAACCGTCAAATCTAACGGTCTGGTAAAACTTCAACTAAATAGCCACACAACTTAACACTCTTAAGGTACAATGAGCAATCCTGAGTCATAAAAAATAACTAGATTAATTATAAAATGTAAACAGCACCACGTGGTAACTCAACTGAGACTCATGTACTCATGCGATCATGTCATCGCCATGATTCAGCTGTCGACTGTACACTGTAGCACGCTTATTGTCTTAATTGTACAGATAATTTATCATTATTTGCTATTAATTTGCATTTATCTTTCTTCCACAAACAATTAAAATTAATTTGGTAAACATCTTCCATGCTTGACTTCATTTCATCATTCACTCAGTCTTACTCCAAGTCAGCCAGCAGTCCGTCAACCAGCATTCAACATTGCAATGCATGCAATGCAACCGTTTTTGAGATTGCAGCAATGTTTAGCAGACTTTTTGCATAGCTCCGCCTATCAGCTGTGCAGATGACTATGCTACTTTTATGTGGCAGTATTTTGCGTTT
>JAQFXM010006901.1:0-12588 GCA_034693345.1 Entomobrya multifasciata | reverse complement strand
TGTGAGCAGCAATATAATTTTGAGTAGAATTTGAGTTGGCCTTGCAGAAAGATTGCTAATTGCAAGAGCCTATTTTTTATTGTTAATTACAATTAAGTTTGTGGAAATAAAATTAACAGTTTGTCCTAATTAGAAAATTGTGTGTTTTAGTTCAGTTATTGTCCTTTTTGGATATTTACATCCCATAAAGCCAGTGCGTAGGGATCTAAGTCAAGTCATAGTCGCCGTCACAGTCAACGATCAGTTATCACTATCCCGAAACGAACATTTCTTCTGATTTAGTTTAATTTTTAGCATTCATCCTCCTTTAATACTCTAGATTTTGTGGAGTAATTTCAGGAGCGGACAGGATATGTGGACCAGGTCAATTGATAAGATAGCAAATTTTATTCGACGCTTGATATCATTTCTAGTTATCATTGCTTATCATCTAACAAATTTATTCTCTATGTACTGTCCATAAATTAACTAATGAATTCGCGAGAAAAAAAAATTAAATTTTTTTCTTATTTTATTCAACTTATTCATTTATATTTTTATTATAAATTTCACATGATATGAATCTATTAAGAGCAGTTATTCTTGCAAAGTATTTCATTCCAAAGCAGCCTTAGTGCAGTTTGCTTCATCAGAGCCATCAGGACAATCCCAAATACCTTCCGAATCACACCAGAAATCTTGTGGTAAACCTAAAAAAACAAACGAAAATATACAGCATATTAAAATGCATCCATATTTACGTAGCAATGTATAATGCAGCTTCATTTAATTATATGTATCGAGTCAAATATTTATCTCCATTTCTTACAAGCGCCTGGTGGACCAGTACCCGGTGGATACATTGTAGTACATCGATTCTCATTATCAGCACATGGACAAGCTTCCTCCCTCTCGTCACTCCAATCAAGGCAATCATTCTTACCTAAGCAACACATTTATAACTTATCATAAAAAATAATCGACACCAAAAATAACTGCAAAAGTTTTTTTTACCAAAATTTACCATCACAAACAAATTTTTCGTATACGCAACCTCCAATTTCACAAGTCAACTGAAATTGTAAAATTAATAATAAATTATAAAATTAAATATTCCTAATTTCTAATCGGTTTATTTATTTTTTAAATTTAAATTTGAAATTAATATTCTTACAAAGTCTTCTGGACATGGACGGCAATTCTGACGTTCATCACTTCCATCACGACAATCATTGTTTACTTTAATTACAAATAAATCGTTATACTTAAAACTAAACATTTTATATTTTGAAAACGTTACTGAAAATATTAAATTTCCAACTTACAATTGCAAACCTGAAAGTCATCAATACAAAATCCATTATCACACCTAAACTGATCCTGCCCACAAGCTGGACACATATCAGGTTCCCCCGGATGCTCATCACTTCTATCCAAACAGTCATTCCCACCATCGCAAACATATCTGCTTAAAATGCACTGCCCATTATCACATCTATACTCATTCCCTTCACAAGCCGGACACAACTCTGGATTTCCATATGGCGGCTCATCACTTCCATCCACACAGTCTAATCGTCCATCACAAATTAGCCAGTCAAATATACATCTTCCATTTGCACACCTGAATCTATAATTACCACAGGGTGGACATTGATCAGGATCACTTGGCTCGTCTTCATTATTCCCACAGTCATCTTGCCCATTGCAAACACGATTATTGGAAATGCACCGACCGTCACTACATCTGAAATAGCCTTCGTAACATGGTGGACATTGATCGGGTAATAAAATTGGTGGTTCGTCACTTCCATCGCCACAATTATCTGTTTCATCACATAATTGTGTATTTCGTATGCAAATTGAATTAGCACACCTGAAGTAATCTTCACGACAGGGTGGACATTGTTCTGGATTTAGAATTGGAGGCTCATCGCTTCTGTCTCCACAGTCGTTGTCACCATCACAAATCCAAGTGGAGTTGATACATTTCCCATTTGCACATTCAAACTAATTGAAAAATTTGAAAATGGGGAACAGTTTTTCATTATAATTTAGACATAGTAGTAAATCGTATCGTATTTTGTGAAAATCTTTGACATACCTCATCTGCACTGCAGTTTTGAGACAAAGCTGTCCCAAAAAATAGGACCAAAAATACAATTGGTAGTAGTTTCTTCATTGAAATTAGATCCGAAAAATTAAAATATTCCAACAATTATTTTTTGCTTGTGAAATTTATGTAAACTTATGTCCTTATGAACGTAAACTGTATCTGGAATATGATCTTTAAGCATAATAAGACTACACATTTATCATTGATTCTTTTGACGAGAGTGAGAGTTAATTAATTTTATCATAAAATTGCAATTTTATTATTTTGAGCTGATATTGGGCGAATAAATGATCGACTGTCAACCTGTCAATTTTAATATATTGCCCAGTTTTGTGGGTCGGATAATTAAAAGAAGATAAGATACTCTTACAGTTAATCGCTGTAAATGACTTGAATTCAATTTGGATGATCAATATATGAAGTTTTTAAAATGCTGGTGAGTTTGTTTGATGTATTTTTACTTAGAGTTGGTAATATATTGAAGTACTTCATTTATACGTATATCAAATATTGGCTCTTAATAGTTCGAAAAGAAATTGATAAATATTTTATGTAGGTTGGACAAATCGCCAGAATGCTGTACAATCAAATTGACCAATCGAAGATATGCAGAAATTATGTGCTTTCTATAGACCTCATGTAACAGAACCTTTTCTTCCCATTTTGTCGTTTTTTGTGTAGTCTCATTCTAGCAAAATTTCATTATCTTTGAAATGTGCTGGAAAATTTAATGTGTGTACTATGATTGTTTTCTATTTGATAATAAACTGACCAAATTACTTTTGAACTAAACGTTTTCCCCTAAAAGTGTAAAAAGTTATGAAGGAGCGTTTAATTTTTATAGTTGAAAAATTTAATACGTTATACGTCCTTACAACCTGATATACGTTAATGTCTGCATGAACTTTGCCTTCATAATTAATTTGTAAACACCTTATTTGTCTTGTAAGAAACTTACAACAGACAATTTATGTAAAAGTAAGTTTTCAGCCACTAAAATACTGTCCCTAAATATAAGTATTTACGACGTACTAAGGTTTTGTTTGAAGTGTGTACTACTGGTGTTTTTCTTTGAAAACTTTAAATACGTTTTATTTACACATAAATATGTACTAGCTGAACGTAATACTTGTTAATGAACTAAGGTAAGCATTTTTTGGTTTGCATGAAAGTCAGTCATACTAAATAAATATGAAAACCGAAAATTGCAGACGACCAATATATTTGAATAGTAACTCAAGATTTCGAGTGGGAAGGTTTTTTGTGAAACATGATACACTACACGATTATGTAAATGGTTTTTGACAAACAGGTACAATGGCACAAAATGAGATTCGGACATGTAGGCCATAAATAATTCCATACTTTCATGAATGTCCATCTATCTGATCCCAAGCGCTGTAGTTTGATGCAGGCAAGCTAAATTTATCTACTATTGGAAATGAGAGTGAGAAAATAATAAAGCTGACAAGGGAAACATGACAGTTGTGATGGATAACTCGGAATACGACTATAAAATGCAAAACCTTATCGATGAAAGCCCATACGTTGAGTTAAATCAAAATCCCATATTATCCTACCAAAAACGGATCAAACAAGTACTCTTAGATCTGGCTCAATCACAGAAAATCTCAAAACCAGTTTATGATGCCCTTCGTCCCGACGGTACCAAATGTCCAATTTTACATGGTCTCTCAAAACTTCATAAGGAAGGGATCCCAATGCGCCCTATTGTTGATTACAGATTCACACCAGGTCATCCAATAAGCAACTTTTAAAAAAATATCTTGAAATGTTGCATTGAAGACCATCCTCACACTCTCAAAAATTCCTATATGTTTGTGGAGAAAATTTCGAACATCAAAATTGACCAAATGGATACAATGGTTTCGTTTGACGTAGCTTCGTTGTTCACCAACGTCCCAGTAGATTACACAATTGACGTTATCATGCAAAGGCTGCAGTTAACTTCTAAGTGGAAACAAATGGCTGGAAACCTTACCCAACTGGATATCAACAATCTGTTACATTTGGTATCCGAAAATTACGTCACTTGGAGAGGCAGATATTATAAACAGACAAAAGGTTCACCTATGGGCAGTCCTCTTTCACCACTTTTGGCAGAAGTATTCCTACAAGATATGGAACGGAAAACCATAAACACACTGCATCATGTAAAGATTTGGTTACGATCCGTAGATGACGTATTTGCAATCTGTAGGAAACGGAAAGAAAATGAAGTCCTTCAAACTCTTAATAGTATTCACGAAGATCTGAAATTTACAACAGAACTTGAACATCATAGAAGTTGAAACTTCCTGGATGTAAATTTGACGAGGACTAGTAATGGCAATCTACAACGCAAAATATTCCGCAAACCTACAGACAGCAACAGATACTTGGATTGGAACTCCCATCATCACCGAAGCCAAAAGATTGCAGTTATTGATTCTTTAGTAACCCGTTCACATTTCCAATCACAACAATAACATGAATCGCAATCCAGGCTATGACATTACCTCATGGTTACCGTTAGCTTTAGAATTAATTTAGCTATTGAATATATGTATATATACACAAATTTTTGCTTGTTCAATTGAAATTTGCTAACTGTAAAATAATTTGTTTTGCATTTACTTTGTATTCTGCTCTTTGAAAAAGTCAACGGTTAGTTGATGAAAGCTTGAGCTATTAAAAATAAATCAATCCTTATCGCCAAAAATGTCTACTACTAAGCTAAATTTATATGAATATAGAGATTACAGATATTCTATTTTATTTCAAAACATTTACAGTAAATTCATTTGAAAGAGAAAATGAAAATGTGAAAGTGAAATGAGAGTGAAAATACTTTGATTATTCACATTTATAATATACTTTAATATGAAATAACTAATAAGGTGAAGTATCGATTATCATAAGTCTTGCTGGAATATTTTTAGGAACTTGTTAAATTTCTACATGTTTCAAACGGTAATTCTTAAAAACGTGTTTTACATTTAAAATTACATGCCTTCAAAATATAGCTTTTGAATTTCTTTCATAAAAGATGCTGACATTTTAACGTTTTTGTACTAAACAACATCTTACAGTTTGTAGCAGCTGTAGAGCATCTGCAACGGAAACCACAATTATACTTGTAATTATGACAACATAACCAAATATGGTTTTTTAGTTGTCATACTATATCATGTGTTTTATTGAGTAGCCTACTTTAGTTCTGATACCTAGTAGAAATTGTGGGATGATTAAACCATCCCACTAAATGAAAATTGGTTTAAGATTTTAACCCAATTTTAGTTAATGCACGTAATAGAGAAATTTAAAATTAGAATAACACTTGTTTTAAGAAGTGTACTTGTAAATTTGTTTCAAGCACATTTTCTATCATTCTAAATACCACTTTCGTTGCTCTGTTAAGGCCCACTTTATAAACTACTAAAACAAGACTGATCATACACCCACATATTTATGTGGTTTCCTTTCGTGATTGAATATTCATTGTCAATTACGAAATCAGCTGCCATTCGTCATTATCGAATTCTTACTTGCGTAACCGCAAAACTTGATTACTAAAGTTGACTTGGAAACTATTATAATTAAAAGGACAATACTGGCTGTAGGTTTGTGGTGATTTGTCGTCAATGTGACATAAAGAAGCAAATAAAAGGAATACAATTTTCAAAAAATATATTAATACAATCCTTTTCTGGCAAAAGTTTGCTTACGATCTCCCAAAACACAAGCTCAAAAATGGCGATTACTTTTTATCTTTGTCTTATTATTATTATCGTTTCTTGTACGATAAGCCCGACTTCTGGTAAATAAGAGTTCATATTTGTAGTGCATTATAAAAGCCAGTAATGCTTTGAAATTATTTATTTTTTCAGGAATCGAAGTATTCGCAAACTTTGGACATGGTGATCCGGGTGCACCTAAAATTCAGGATGCACATCAGGCCTTAATTGACCAGCAAAAGGCGGTTGTGAAAGCAATATGTGATACTAAAGGGGTCCAATGCAATGCTGGCACTAATGATTTTATATCGCTAAGATTGATGATCTCTTCATCACTATTAGTGTGTATTTGGTTGGTACATTAAACTTATAAAAATATAATGCAATATTCTCGTTTTTAAACTATACAAGGCTTTGATCCTGTCACTGTAATATATGTGTCCCATTTATGTTCACATAACTACAAACATTTTATGGACTTAAAATAATACCTTCCTCTGATCCGACTTTATTTGGTAAAATATACTTAATTCTTTGGATAAAATTATACCATATTTAATTTAAAACGATTCGGTGAATGCAACCGCACCTGGTTTCTCTTTCGATACGAAATACTGATTGAACCTCCGTGAAATACCCTTTTTTCTCTCAATATGTGAAAACATAAATGAGTTTGTACATGATATGACTTTTTAGTCTATAGTACGTTTCAATGAGTTTAAAGTAAATATTGTTCGACTCGATTAAAAATAAAATCACAAAAATAATTCACTTCAAATGATTATAGAACTCAAATATATATACATTGTATTATCAACCAAGAAAGGGATAAAACTTTATATGCAGGTGTCTGTAAGCCTATTAATTTGTCTTACAATCATTTATACTTTTAATTACCGGTGAAGCATAACTGCATAATTATGCATAAATGGAACGATATTGTGTTTTCGGTAAAGATGTTACCTAAGTGCAAAAGGTTTAAGAACATATTTAGTAAACCCGTGTATTGTAAATCCCTACAATATTCAAGCACTAATAATGAGCATGCAAAAGTATACTTTAAACCCAAGCAAATTCAGTAAGAGAAACTAGCTCAAATATGAGACATTCTATCTCATTTATGGCACGGCCAAAAATGAGACACTCTGTCTCAAATATGACACAATTGAGTAAACTGTCTCATATTTGAGACAGAATGTGCCATTTATGAGACAGAATATCTCAAATATGAGATAGTTAAGACTAGAAATTAAAGCCAAAATTTTCAAATTAATATATCTCAAAATACCCACGATAAAATTTAAAAACCCACGACAAAAATCGTCGAAATTTAATGAAGAATTTAATTGTGCAATAAAAAATAGGGGGCCGGCGGTCTTGAAAATTTTTTCACTGATTAATTGAGTTAACTGTCTCATATTTGAGATATTCTGTCTCATAAATGGCACATTCTGTCTCAAATATGAGACACTGGCTCATTTTTGAGACAAAATGTCTCATTTTTGGCCGTGCCATAAATGAGATAGAATGTCTCATATTTGAGCTAGTTTCACTTACTGAAAGTTATAACTTCATATGTAATTTATCCCATGGTTCCTTCATCAGTAAGCTTTAGCAGGCAGGCAGGCACAACGCAACTGAAGGACTGAAATTTCTACATCCAAAATGTTAAATCATTTCACAGAAATGCTTTTGCGACATTGCAGCCGACCAGTTATTAATTTTGGTCGTAAAAATCTAATCTTTTTACATCAATCTATAAATAGCATGCATTCAATTTCTATGCTAATGTCAGTTTAAGTTCAAATGTTTTTCATGTGGCATTATAATTTTCCATTTATTGTACTTATGTGCAATCATATGACGAAAAAACAATGCAATGATGGTTGACTATTTTCTATTCAATTCGATTAAATATTTCGTCAAGTACAATGTCGACTAAATGTATTACTTCTAATTAAGTTCTACTAAAATGATGTTTAACAAATAAATTTCGACAGTAATTTTTGGCTCGACTAACAAAATTCGGTAAGTAATATTCTTCTTAATTGGTTATGCACTAAGAACTGGTCGACTCTATATTACCGACCTGTTTCAATTATTTAGCCCTTGAGTAAAATATTTATAAATTGCAGTCAAATTGGATAAATCCTCTGGTAATTGTACAAGCCAAAAGATCTTCTACAAATAAATTCATAAAGACAAACAAAATTAAGTCAAATGGAGTGAAATGGGAGAGATGCAGAAATGATAGGATTTCTATAAACCTCTTGTACTATTATTTGCCCCAATCCACTGATGTTTTGTGTAATATCAGTTTAGTAAAAGGGTATTATCTTTTAGATATGCCAAAATAGTGTTAGATTTTTGTTTGACAACGAAAACAATAAGGTTAATTTTAATTTATATGCGTTATCCTCTTAAATTGCAAATAATTATGACGAATTGCTAAATTTTAATGATTGTTAACTTCAGTAAATAATTTATTCCTTTCTCACTGCAACCCGATTAAAAACAATGTCTTAATATGCTTTGCAATCATAATGAATTCATAAAAACATTATTTGTTTTTAAGTAACTGGCAACTAAAACATTGAAAAGCAATTTTTCTCGTCGAGGAAATGCATCCAAATATATGCATTTGCTGCGTGACATGGTGTTTGTTTGCAGAGTCTGCTACTATCATGACTTTGTTTGGTTGCCAACTTAAAATTCATTACACTCATACATACCAACTAACGATTGTCTTTATGCTTTTAAATTAACTTACGTGCGCAGTTTACGGTATACGCAGTGTCAATTACATTAAATAAATGTGTAAATAGAAGATCGTAGATCAACAAATATTTTCATAAGGCAATAAGCTCGACATTAGGGGAAAAGTCGTGAACAAAATACACTACACGAGTATGCAAAGGTTTCGTACAAACAGGTTTAATCCCACGAAAAATGGATTGAAATATGCAGATTATTTTACAAACATGTACAATCTTACGAAAACAAGACTTGTATATGTAATCCTTCTAAAGTCAATCATTACTGTCGTGTATGTATATGCATTAATTTAATCCCAAGCATAAGTACCTGCCTAGTTTCTGTACCTTAACATTTTAACGATTTCGTAAATAAAATGCTACAACTGGATACATGCTGGCTTAAAAATGCCAAGATATAAAAGTACATATGCACATGTATAAGGAAAATGAGAAGTAAATATTCTTTCGAAACATTTACAGGACAATGTCAGTATAGCTTTGAGAGCTTAAAGAGAAACATACTTTGTTGAAAATAATTTGATTATTTTTCACTTCCTGTCAAATTGCTCAGTTTTAGTATCGTCAAAATGTTTTATTTTACGCAAATTTCTTTCATAATTTACTGCTTCTATCAGTTATCAAGTCAATACGCATTAGCTCAACAACTAGTGAAAGTTCACACCAACAAAACTCCACCACGAACGGAGTGAAGAAAGCCCCATTATTCATTGCCCATCGTGGGGACAAAGTCTTGATGCCGGAGCATACATTAGCTGGATACGACATTGCCATGTTGACCAATGTCGATTTTGTTGAACCAGATCTGATGCTGACGAAAGATGGTGTTTTTGTGTGTCATCATAACATCACGTTGAAAGATAATACTGATGTTTCCTCCCGTTCGGAATTCGCATATCTAATGACAAAAAACCTAACATTGTTTTTGGATGGTAAAAACGTTACTATTTTGGACGACTGGATCATTACTGATTTTACCTTAGCCCAATTGAAAAGGTTAAGATTGAACCAGGAGGTAGTAGGCTGGAGACCTCATTATTTTGATGGCCTTTTTGAAATACCAACGTTTCAAGAATATATTGATGTGGTTCATAAGGACACGTGGCGAAGACAAACATCGTCCAAACAAACTGGCCTATTTCCCAAAGTGATGGGAATGATTCCAGAACTGAAATATCCAAACATTCATAACGAAATTGTTTTTAAAAGTGAACACAAAATGGAAAAGGAATTTCTGAAAATGTTAAAAAGTAATGGATATATTGACAACTCTTGTAAATATAATGGATTTGATATTCCATGTAGTCCATTGATCGTCCAGTGCTTCGAAGTGGAAACAATTTTTTATTTGAGTGAAACAACTGATTTGACATTAATGACTTTGTTGGATGCCCCAAATTTGAGATATCTGACGTATGGTGGCTTGCTAGAACTAAAGAATAAAACCACTTATGTTAGTGTCTGGAAAGAAATTTTGTACACGGGTATAGAAAAGGAGGCCATTTTCCAAGGTTTTACGTATGATCAAGATGGAATTGATGAATTAGGAGGTTTTGTGGGACCACATGATTTTGTGGAATATGCACATGTACTTGGCTTCAAAGTGGGAATCTACACGATTTATCATTCGCAGGAAAATAGTTGGAGGGGTTGTGCAATCAAGTGTGAGCCTGATGTTTCGAAGGAGGCGGAACTGGGCTATTATATGGACATGGGGATTGAGGCAATTTTTGTTGAAGGGCTTAGCGAAAGCCTAAGAATAAGGGATAGGTGGGCAATGATGCGACAGAGTAAGGAAGACTACGTTGTAACAGCCAATGCAACTACTTCTCATGGTAGACCATAGTTTGACTCCACGGTTTGAGGTTTCTAGTTGTCATCTAATAGAAGCGGATCAGTGGTAAACAAAATATTGCTTATAGTAAGTATATATAACAATTTAGTTACGTTTTCCTGTCATAAATAACATAAGCAGTATTTCAATATTTGTTGTTATTATTTAAATTTAATTAGTTCTATTTGCATACACAATCAGAGCACATTTTTCCTCGTTTACAATATTAACTATATTTTTTAAGTATATGTGTGACATTGTGGGCATACAATAATGCAGATGTGTTAGTAAATATATTTATATTGAATGATTTAACAAAAATGTTTGCATGAACATACACTATTATTTTACGGATGACAAGATTTGTGTAGACGCATAATATATTTTTACGAATCAATGTTTTAGTTACGTGTGTAAATTCGAGTTCTATGATATGCCAAAATAAATAAACTGTTTGTTAAACCAAAATATTAAGTAAACACATCGGCTTTTGCTTAGACTCCACTATTTATTGCACCACAAATTTACAACACCAATTGAAATGATAGAAAACTATATTCCGTATACACCATATATATGTTAGCAGTAGTTACCCAGCGTTTTAAAACAAATTAAAATTGTCCCAGCATTTTACAACAAATTAAAATTGTCGCAGCGCTTTACAGCAAATTCAAATTGTTCCAGCGTTTTACAACAAACTTAAGTTGGTCAACTCTTCTGATACTAAATGTAGACAAAAATATCATATTACCTTACACTGCAAGTCCGCTTTAAACAAAGTTGAGCCCATGAAATATTGATAACTCTACCGGTACCGAAATTGTTTTTAGCTGAATCTCAAAAACGATACCGAATAGTTTTAAACCAGTGACTGGACCATTTTATTTAAAAAAGAAAGATTTGTACATCAACACGGTGGATATAGAGAAGCGGTTTATTCTCTACGGATTTGGATCCTTTGTATTTTTATTGCAGAATAACAAGAATTTAAAGAGGGGCATGATAATAAAAATAGGGTTAAATTATGGCTTATTGTACAAGTACATCGTTTTTTAACTTAGCATGTTTTTCCGGTGCACTTATTTCATTAAGTGTAGTCGCAAGTTTGGTTTGCGCATTGAATGATTGGTTGATGTCTGACGTATTTGAATTTTAAATTGTGAATGCCACAACAAGTGTACAAAAAGAAAAGGATATTTATAATAGGATCATTTTAAATTTTATAACAGACAATGTAAAAAAGGCTAACAAGAATGATCACTTGTATAGCCATAAACCGCACATGGAAAGCAAAGTGAAAGCATAATAGTGTATTATATCATCATCCTCTTCTCGTCTTGGGTACTCACTGGTATTTTTTTAGGATGTAGTGTAGCGGTAGCAGTTATATAACAATTTTTATGAACTATTTCTCCTCAAGCCTTGTTTGGTTATTTAGCCGACAGCTAGCAGTAATTGGAGCAGTAGCACACATATTTTTAGCACAAGAAGAGTTCTGCTAATGGTACTCGGTTTCTGAAACTTCTAGTTATGGGAAATCTATTCAGATACAACATTAAAAGCTTTCCATTTAAATAGATGGCTGTATCTGCTCAGCCTAAAAAATTGCATTTAAACAACTGGATTAAATATTATGATTCCGAACTGCAAAATTCACGAATAGCGTATTCATCTTATAACAAAAATTTGCATTGAATTAATTGGTTCGATTCTTATGATTGCAAACTGCAAAATTCACGAATAGCCAGTTCATCTTATAACAAAAATTTGCCTTGAATTAATTGGTTCGATTGTTATGATTGCAAACTGCAAAATTCACGAATAGCGTAATCATCTTTTAATAAAAATTTGCATTGAATTAATTGGTTCAATTATTAAGATTGCAAACTGCAAAATTCACGAATAGCCAGTTCATCTTATAACAAAAATTTGCATTGAATTAACTGGTTCGATTGTTATGATTGCAAACTGCAAAATTCACGAATAGCCAGTTCATCTTATAACAAAAATTTGCATTGAATTAATTGGTTCGATTCTTATGATTGCAAACTACAAAATTCACGAATAGCTTGTTCATCTTATAACAAAAATTTGCCTTGAATTAATTGGTTCGATTGTTATGATTGCAAACTGCAAAATTCACGAATA
>JAQFXM010006900.1:0-12589 GCA_034693345.1 Entomobrya multifasciata | reverse complement strand
CCAGCAACTGGTGTTCCCGATCCTTGTCGGGAACAGAAGGCTAACGCCATAATTAGTAAAATGGCTACTTTCATTTTTAAAACTTGGAAAAAATATTTAATTTTTTTCTAAGGATTTTATTTTGCTTTAAATGAAATGAAAAAATATGTTAGCAATGAAGTGAGTTTAGATTAAAGAATGTATCTTTTTAAGTTGAGTTGATGTATAGAAATGTTGCAACATTGTTTTTTTGCACTGACCTTCAAATCTTGTATTGTCTTTGATTTTTTTTATTGAAATTACTTTCCATTTTGTGTTAAAGTAAGATTTAAATAGGTGTTTGAACATATAGTAGTGGAATTACACAATGGTTCATAAAACTCATAAAGATGACCTTAATAAAAAAAAATGTTCATTAAAAATATTTAATGCATATATGACTCACGTCACGCCTCTCGTGGATGAATTTGGATTTAATGAAGGTGTGACACTATAGATGTTGCAATACATGTAATCATACCATATATGGAAATAGTTTAGCCGTTATAGTGGAACCGTTAAGAAAATCCAAAAATAAATTTGTAATATCTCAATGTTAACTGGATGTGGGTTTTTTATGTGTGTTTTTCTTATGCGATCATGATCATTATGCATGCCATGACTGACTGAAAATAATATAATTTTGTTAACGTTAGCAACTGGAAAGAATTTAATTTTATTCTTTAAATTCAACTAAACTGCAAAAATCCATTCTTCACTCAAATGTCAAACTTGACAAATTTCATCGCACAGACATTTGACAGCAATGCATGTAATAACCAATGCAGTAGTATTGGTCCATAGAAAACTTCATCCTTCACCAGACTTACAAACTTGATCATTCCTCTACACAGCAGCTTTATCATCATCCCCAGAAATCTTCTTCTCAAAATCCCACCTGGTTTTTTAGATTGATAGCTGTCCAGGCAACAGGACATAATGAAGTAGCATTATAATTGCTATAGCCGCCTCCCCCCAAATGGTCCTTCCAAACTTTGCCGATGCCGATTGAGCCCCCTTTCTTGTAGCTTTGTCTTCAGTCCATTTCGCCTTCTCCAAACCAGAAGTTCCATCCATTTGCTCTGATTTTTTTGAAAAATGGCCTTCCTCACTTTTTAGCAATGTTGGACGAATTGCCTGAAATGAATTTTATAAATAAAATATATCGTTGTTTCCAAAGCTTACAAAACACTTAATTTTTTATACTTAATTTATACACAACACCTTACCATTTTAATTTTTGGAGCTGACTCCAAATAACAGTGCTCATCTGCATATCTGGCCATGGTATAGGGTGAAGAGTATATCCCTTTTGTCTTGGCATTCCAATTGCTCGTCTTGTCACAAGTGATCGTATTCCCCTTTTGAGTTATTTCAAAAATAAAATAATTAGATGGTTTATTAATTTTTAATTATAAAATAAAAATGTAAACATTTTTGAAAGTTTGTATACTTTTCTGTGTACCTTATCAACAAGATTGCAAGTTTGCCCTATCTCGTCCTCTGTGTAGTAGACAATTTCAAGAGAAAACATCAGCATCAACCCAGCGGTCAGAATGAGTAGTTTCGGAACAAACGACGTTTTCCAAGTTTTTCTTTGGAAAACTCCCAAAATGAAATCAGCAGAATTTTCAAAATGGCAAAATCAAAGGAAATGATTAAATATGATTTCAACTTTTTTTTTGGCAGATGTGTGATAAATGGAGAGAAAGAAAAAGTGACGAGTGAATGTCAAAAGTCAAGATTTCAGGATCTCAGCTCAGCAAAAGTTAGCAAAGATGTTTGAAAGGCTTTCCAAACTAAAATGATAAGGAAAGCTAGGGAATACAAGCTATTTATAGGAAAAATTATTTGAAACTGAACAAAATTAAAGTTTATATTTAATTGACACGAATTCAAACAATATTTAAAAATTTCTTTTATCAAACAAAGAAACTTAAATGAAAAGGTCAACGTTTAATCTTTTGAATATATTAATTAAATATATTTTCAAAAAAAATGCTTCCAGTACCATAAATTAATCTTAAATTATGAAAACAGTATCGGAACATTAGTAATTTTTAATTAAAAGAGAATGATTCTTCAAAAACCAATTTATACTTGTCATGAAAATCAAAGAAATTAGATAATTTTAGAAACAACACAAAGGAAAATACTCAATAATCAGAAAAACTATAAATATATTATGTTTAAAAAATTTATCTATGAGTATCGAGAAAACATTTTGAAACCCTGTCAGAAAATTCAATCAAAAAACGTATTCAATATATTTAATTTGATAAAATATTCATACTAATTGTTTTCCTTCACATTTTAAATTAAATTAGATTTCCAATACATTAAAGTGTTTTATCGGGTTGAACTTTGTTCCTAAAACATTTGCATAATAATGTTTTGCCCTTCATGAAAAACTACCTGAAATACTGAATAAAATGAAGCTAAAAAAGTAAATTTTAAATTGGACTGAAATCATGATACATTGATTATTTGATTATACTCATATTAACAGATAAGCAAATAATATTCATGACAAATTTGAACTGCCAATTTGTCAG
The DNA here is from genome assembly GCA_034693345.1 of Entomobrya multifasciata. Classification (NCBI taxonomy): domain Eukaryota; kingdom Metazoa; phylum Arthropoda; class Collembola; order Entomobryomorpha; family Entomobryidae; genus Entomobrya; species Entomobrya multifasciata. The sequence goes on along the minus strand of JAQFXM010006900.1, from coordinate 10,016 downwards.
ACAATCCATTAATATATATTTGGACGAAACGGTAAAAAGGTAAACCAAAATCCACTTGAAATCGGAATACGGGAAAAATTTGCTTCATCAAAACCACTTACCGTACGTAACGTACTACCATCCTATCATCAACAAGGTAGCAAGAGCAAGCAATTTATATCATTCAGCATCGCCTTATAAATGTAAAGGTAGCCATGGCTAATATTACATTCTCCTTCTATCTGGGTGTCTATTTTCACATAAGAACACACGTGCAAATCGTCACCTCACCAATCGTCATCCTCACCGTCAGCTAGAGCTTCGCTTCAAACGCTGCACACTGCACTGGCTTGCACTGCACTTGCTTCTGACAAACAGGATAAATGCAAGGGAAGATTTTTGACAAGCACATTATCCAATTACTTTTGAATTCGTAGGCCTCTTCCAAAAATGCCTGGTGGTGCTTGCTCCGCTGTTTTGGTATTCCTCCCGAAACCGCACCAACTCACTTCAACATACACAAGAAACGTAGAAGCCAGAGCAAAGCGAGTTCCTTCATAAAACCTTTTTTTCTTCTTCGGATTGAAAAAGTAAAAGCATCAAACAACCAAAAAAACTGAAGCTCCTCCTTCACTTTATCTATGCATCCTCCAATCTCATCGCAGCAGATAGCAAAAGCACCTTACTTTTTTCTACTCATCTTTTCCACCTCTCTCTTTACTTCTTTTAAAGCTTGTATGTATGTATGCATGTTTTGTTGTTTTTAATGTAACAGCTTGGACGTATGGATGCATTTTTTTATAATTTATGACTGATGTGATGACAAATACGGTCATTCAAAGTTTCAAACTAGCTTTTTTAAAGTTTGTCTGCAATGACCATTTTCCTAAAAAATTTAGATGCAGCTTTTTACACTTTTACACACACAATCATTCTTTTTGGTTGTTTCTTTCCTGCTGTATGTAAGGTTGCTTCTTCATTTGTCATATTTCAAGTTAAAATCTACCAAGGCTGTCAGTTGTAATGGTGTTGCAGGGATGGTAATGATAACGGTTTATGGGGCATTATGAACCATTAAATTTAGCTGCGTTTAGGTTGAGTTGTTCTTTCTTGTGAGAAGCTCTTGCATCGCATCATTTTAACCAGCTACAGTGATGCTCTCCATGTATTATCTGTGAAAAAGATGAAACTTTAAATATACGCATACGCAAGATACTTGTTGTGTCCCTGCCTAATTCTCTTTGGCTCATAAAAAAATAGTAACTAGCCAAAATAAAAATCTCCTTCGTCAGAAAATACACCTGCCTCAGAAAATGTGAGAAATACAAAGAAAGGCTTCTCCAAATCAACTCAATTGTTGGCTACACAGTGATGCATATTTTTTTATAAGTTTTCTACCCCTTTTTCTTGTATTCTTGTCCTACAGCCTACATACATACTCCTAAATCATTGGAAACATTTATTTCTACACTTTTTACTAACTATAACAGCAAAAATTCCATTCACAATTTATGACACAATTGCAACCCAACCTTGTTTTTTGTCGTCGTTCTAATTTATTGACCTTTCACACATGACGCTTAAGTTTTTAAAAAATCGCTGTAAAGCGCACAATTGAAATTTGGATACCTTACATATTTTTCGTCTTCTTAATTTCATTTATGATTTTATGATCTTTTTTTGCATCTTTTCATGAGTACTTTTTTGTCCTTAGTAAATGCGCTCATTATATGATTACATTGCATATTTATATAATGCTTATATTAAAAAAAGGCGACAAGTGATGCAGTGATTCCTTCTTCTTGCATCTTGTCTGCTCTCCAAAACCGAAGCGTTGCATTCATCCATATAACTTTCCATGAATATTTATGGACAAAAAAATGCATGTCTGGCTTCTTTGATAAACTTCTCGGCTGGAAAACTTAGAGGATACATTACTTTTTATTGTCATGATGACGTCAACATTTATGAGGCGTCGGTCGGAGTCGGAAAGCATTTCTTGTGACAAAAACCTCTTTGTCATGTCATATCACACCATATTTTCCCTCGTCTTCCCAGCAAAAAAGTTGAACTCTACTTGACTTATGACTCTTGTGACGAAATTCATATTTATTCATATTGCTTCTTTTTGCTTTTTACACACGTCAATTGTGTAGACTCATTTTTGTCCCGCTTTTTCCGTCTTCACCCTCACAAAAAGTAGTTTACATGGTGCATGGTGCATCTCACAGAAAAAAAGATAGATGAACCATGGAACATGCATAATTATTGGGGTTGATGACATTATGGCCAATTTTAACATTTTTTTGTCCAATGAATAAGTAAGCGATTATATTTTGGCGGAGAAAATATTTTAGCTTTAGATGCACTTTTTCAATGCATGAAATAATTTAGAAAATGTACTTCATTTAACATTTTAAAAAATATTTTAAAGAAAGTTGCCTGGATTTATAATAGTTAACCTAAATTCATTTTGTTAAGTTTTGGGGGTAACTTGAGATATCCGTAATTCTAGTTTAATTTCATTTTGTTGCATGGCTACATCTCTTCTACCAAAACTCTAAAACCATTATTCATCACATTTTTTACCTCATTTATGAAATGTGCACAGTAGTTTATGTCACAAAACGCAACTTTTTTACTGATTGATTATAACATCAAGTAGGTATCCAACTATTTCTGAGAAATGCCTGTGCGTCGTGTAATATTGGTATTGGTAATATGGTAATAGGCATGTAAATGTACAGTTTTGTCTTTAACATTTCACTCCTTTTTACACACCAGTAAAATACGATAAATGAGCCACGCCAGATGAATCCCCGATTCCCAATTCCAACTTGCTTCTTGCTTCACATTTTAAAAGTATAATATGTGCAAAAATTCTATGAATACATTTACATCAATAAGTGAAACTACCTTCGATACAAGATACCTTACTAAACTCCTTCATCCTTAGCAGCTATACTGTCTCCGTGTATATGAAAAAAAATATCTGTTAAGAATTATAAAAAAGAATGCAGAGGAAAAGACGCTGTCATAAACCATGCATATCTTACACTTACCTATGTGCATAGTACTTTTAAAATATGTGTGAAGGGAAGCGTGAAGCGTACACTATTGCTTGACTCTGGACTTGACAGTAGTCGGCCAAAAAGCCAGCTTTAAACACACAACCTACGCTCGCTGGACAATATTAATTGGATGAGAGAGCCTTGTCACATAACTAGTGCGTCTTCATTAAAAATTCAACCCTTTAAAAAAGATTTTAATTTGCAAAGTACCGAAATAATCAAAAGAAAGTTGATTCACTTGATAGTTCACAGTACCCTTTCCATTCTACTTTTTTCTTTAAAACAGTTATCCAGGTAATTTAATTACTTATTTAAAAGAATTAACTAAATAACATGCTTACTTACATGCATAAGTTTTGTGTACCTACTACTGACGTGAGCAGTTAGTTTGTATTTTAATAAGTTGCACTTTTGTACTAATTTCCGATTTTCTGTTAAATTTGTTAGTTAGAGAGCTGTTAACTAACTATGGAGGCATCTACTGTAGAAGCACCTGTTGCTGTCCCGGGGGGAAATGTGGAGGAACCTGCTGGTGACGCCAACGAAAATCCAGCGCCAGTACCACCATCCGAACCTATAGAGATACAACTAGCACGACTTTATGCGGAAAATAAATACTTGAGGGAAGAAGTTGCGAAAACGTATGTAGAAATTGGTGATCGAGAGAACAAGCTAAGAGAATCTGCACAACTGATTTTCGAACAACAGTGTCAACTGGATGAGAACTTTGTCTTTACATATGGAGAAGCTATTGATGCCAAATTGTATGCTCCGGATAATCCCGCTGATATAATGGAAGTCAAGAATTTACTCTCCTGGGAAAAGATTCAAAGAAAGGTTGTTGAGAAGAAGCATGCAACGTTGAAGGAGAACATCAAAGGATTGAGTGAGGAATACGCTGGGTTTACCAACAGTATCAAGGAATACTTGGAGAAAGAAGGCGGGGGAGAATACTTGTCTAGTAGCTCATCTTTCAAAGAGAGATTTGAGCAGGTAACAAAACCGATGAAGGACAAGCTTGATAAAAAGGTGGAGCAGATTGTCCAGCTGAAAACAACAGCTAAGGAGACTAGCCAAAAAGTGGAGCAATTATTGAAGCTTGTTACGTCTACACCACCATTCAAGAAAGGGGTGGAGCCAGAATTCAAGATACCGATTGGACCAGCTCCAAAAGCAAAGCCGAAGAGTAATCTGGTGCAAGAAGAGGAGGTTTCCATACAACCACCAGCTAAAGTTGACGGTGAAGCGGTGAAAGTTGCCACTGCCACTGAACCTCCAAAGCCACCTGTGCAAGTGGACGAAGATGAAGAAGCTGCGCTAAAACTGCTTCCCATACCTGCAAGGTAAGCCAATTATATATTCTATTAAAAATTGGATTGAATAAATTTTCTATTGAAACAAGTAAAATATATTTTTATACTTTGTATTTCTTTTAATTCTAGAAAAAGGGTTGCGCCTCCCCCTCCAATAATCTCTCTTGATGAAGATGAAGATGACGAGGCTGATGAAGATGAAGATGACGAGGCTGAGGATGTGGATATTGAAAATGAATCCCCTCCCATGTCACCACGCCCTATTCCAACTAATTCTGATGATAGTGATGACTCAGAAATATCGGAGGAGGACGACGAGGACATGGACATTCCAATGCCAAATTTGATACCTGCTGCACCATTACCAGTAGCAGCTTTATCGTCATCCCCATCACCACCAGTAGAAAAAGCCATCAAGAGGAAGCAATACCGCAAGCGCGCCACAGAGGATAACATTAACATAACCCACGACTTTGCCAAGGAAACTAAGAGACCCCGCATGTTTCATTGCAAGTGCAATAAAAAGTATGGAACCAGGAGATGCTTAGAGCGTCACATCGTCTATGCCCAAAAGGAGCGCAAGTTTATTTGCAACTATTGTGATAGCCGGTTTGTATACCAGTGTTTCCTCAAGCTCCATTTGCAAACTAAGCATGGTGTAACTGCGGTGGGAAAATCCCAGGCTGCTAAAATAGCCCAACGCAGAAGGAGCTCTGTGATTATTGCACAAAAAGTTAAACCCAGCAGGAAGGAACCCGTTCAGAATGGCAACTTGAAAGGGTAAGTTTTCCATGTATTTAAATGATAATTCAAAATGCACACAAAATGTCGTATTTGTAATTATAACGGAGAAGTTGAATTTTTATTTGTACTTTTTTAAATTTTTGATAGTAAAAAGACAAGACGCCCACGTCGAAGAGTCAATCAAGCAGCACCAGAAATTATCAACGACAAGAATTCTCCACATCATCAAAGTTCGTACGGCTCAAAAGCCACTGGCTACGCTTGCTCTTGTGGCTTAAAGTCTGCTCGACAACCGGATCTTCACCAGCACATTAAAGATGCTCGAAGAAACAGCAGACTGATCTGATCGTAAGTGTACATTCAACCAGCTTTGAAATCAATGTATTATCAGTAATGATAATATTTCTGATTTTCATCATCACTTTCAAATAAACATATTTATTGGATAAATTATTGTTTCAAAAAATGTATACATCTATAATTTATTGTGGTTGTAAGCATAAGTAGCTGAATTTATTTGGGAGGAGAACATTCCAATGCAACGTATCCATTCCATTCCAATAGGTTATTATGGGGAAATTTATAGAGCTAAATTTTAAATGCATGTAAGAAAAGTACATCTCAAAAAGAAATGTATTAACTTAATTATTAGGATGGTTAAGTAATCCATACAAAAAAATATTATGCACTTTTTATGTCAACAATTATTTTTATCTTTTAAAAAGGTAATTTAAGCCTTTAAAAAACTAGAATATTTAAGTAAAATTTTTAAAAGGGGCTTTATATTTATGAATGTAGAGTATGGTTTGAGCAATGCAATGAGCATGTTAGTTAACGATGGAATTTAATTGTTCATGTTAACGATGGGATCAAATGGTATCACAACGGTAACCGTCACTCCAACGGTAATGTATTTCAAATGAAGATTTACAAACGGGATTTACCCTCTAAATTATGATCAATTTTTATGAAATTTTCATTAAAATGTTGGAAAGTCAATTATCTTTGTTTAATTAGTAGGTTTCAGTATTATACACATGAGCAGTTAAATGATACGTGCGAAAATGTCTAAATTCTTCCATAAATGACGCTATAGTTTGGAATCGCGTGACCTTATGAAAACAAGACCATCTACAAAACAATCGCCATGTTTCAAACTATTAAAAAAATGATTAGCAGTTCCAAAGAAAACTAGCGTTTACTCGGGAAACGCTTCCGCCGCTCTGCAAAGAATGTCAATTTCATGTTGACGTTGCTGTGTGGGCGTTTCCTAAATTAACAGTAATGTTGTATCATTATCTAGTACAGATTGAAACTAACTTGTAATTGATTGAATAATAATTAAAGTAGATAAAAAGTTCATCGAACGTATTGATTCGCATGATTAGTAAAAAATATTTAGAACATTGCATAAATTGGAGTGCCAGTTACCGTTACGACGACCGTAGATTTTGGAAGCGTTAACCCCCTCCTTAATTTTTAGATTTTTATAGATTGTATCAATTAGTATTACTCATAGTAAGCAAAATATTACTATTACTACCATTTACGTTCGTGGTAAATGTAACGATTTTAAATCAAACTTATTATTACAGTATAAATAATATACAATGCAATGGTATGTTTCTGATTTGGTGTTGTTTTCTAGTTTTATTCTAAAAACTTCTACATAAGTTTTATGTAATTAATTGATAGCTTTAAGTTTTTAACTAGTAATCCTAGCTTTAAAATATTTCATTCATATTTTGTTCTTGAAATTGTTCACGAAAGTTTGAACTCTAAAAATAGATTTCGCTTTTTTTCCTATAAAAATTAGCAGTGATATAAATATTCGTGTGGTGTAATAGCTGATTAATTGTGAAACCAGTTGTGTTTGCACTAGAAATCAACAATTTATCTTTGTAAGTTTTAAATGGCATGTCAATTTGTACCACTTAATTATCTTCATGATGTGTCTCAATCTCTTTGCAATTGCAAATCGAGGACAGTTTGAACTTTGAGCTGAAGCAATGAATATTTCATTAATAATTATCAGTGTATATTTATTTTAATGTTAATCCTTTAAAATGATTTATTATTAATAAAAAATTACATAAAATGGGGAAAATTACATTGTTTTTATAGCATTTATAGCATTTAAGGAATGATGGACAATTTACCAAAAATTCCGTAAATGTTGAAGTATAAAATGAGATTCTGGGTAACAACGAAGGGTATACAGATATCCGAATAGCATTAAAAACCAGAACATGTAAATGTTAGAAATAAGTATCAATGTTGATATTTTCTGTTTCGGGTCAAGTCGAGACATGTTTCCAGTAATTTACGTAATGTCTGGGGTCAATTAAGTAATTTCTGGGGCCAATTACGTTATTTCTGGGCCAATTACGTAATGTCTGGGGTCAATTACGTAATGTCTGGGGTCAATTACGTAATGTCTGGGGTCAATTAAATAATGTCTGGGGTCTTTTGGGATCATATATAGGCTTATTTGGGTTCATGTTTGGGGTCGCCCCTTGACCTTTGGGTTTGAGCCAGGGGGCTCAAAATCAATAGCAGCCTTGCCCTTGACCCAAGTGACCTACACACCAAATTTGGGATCAATAGGTTAAAGCCTTCTCGAGTTATCGCGCGGACGGACGGCCGGACACACATAATGAATTCAGTAAGTATCAATATACATTGATACTTAAGAAGCTTGAGGGTACCAAGCCAAACGTAAAATTTATTTTGTGTCTGCGATTCAATTTTAAGGAATTCTGAAAGCCATTATTTAGATTTAGATTAATCAATATGTGCGGCAACGCATTACAAATAATGATCCAAGGGCTCTTTATCGTCAAACATTAGAACAGAGTTATGTGTTCAACTTTAAACTACAATGTTTACAGAAAATGATAACATATTCTAAAACGTGAAGTAATGTTGAGAAATATTTCAGGACATTGGCGAAGTTTTTCGTCGAGTAATTCAACAAAGTAAGGAATAGGTTATTTTGCATAACAGGCAGTGCGAGCTCTGATACGAGCTAGTAAGTTTTGCTACTAGAGTCGGTGATTTCCAGTAAAGTACAGGGGCAACCAGCATCGAAGCACAGGTGAGTTAAGTAAAGACATTTATTGTCTTCGTGTATGAAGTAGGGTCGGCTCAAGTGAGGAAAGGGTTGATAAATAATCAGGTGAGTTGTATTTGAATTTTATGTTACAAATAGTTTATACCGCTCTCCATTGAACTCGCTCAATTGCTTGAAATTGAGAGTTGGTTATTGCATATCCCCATACTGGTGAAGCATACTTAAGGAATGGAATTATAATTACAGATGGCTTATATGGTAATGTCAGTTCCATTTTGGTAAAACCGATTCGATGGTGCAATGCACTTTAGTAATCGGCTGTGAGTAAAATATTCTGCTAGTTTGGCAATGTTGCTGGTGGTGACTGCTATAGGGTTAGGTCGATTAGGGATTTTATGGGTATCACTTTTGTAACAACTGCAATGAAGCCTTGTCTCCAAGAAATTGGTACGCACCCATACTCATAACATGAGTTTAATAAATAGCTAATTTTGTAACATAATTCAAGCGATAATTCACTGGTGAAATTGACTGAGGTGTAGTGCTTTCGTTAGTATTTGATAGTAATATTTTGCAAACTCACTTTATTCTTGCTGTTGGAGTGAGTAATACGTCAAAAGAGTTTGATTTTTTAACAAGCCACGTGAATACCTGCAGCTAACTAGCCAGCTGGAGTGGTTGAGCCAATGAAATTTGTGCAACCGCTGGTCTGTTCAATTTGAGCACTGATGAGATGACTGCGCTCGCAATTTAAGTTAACAAGTGAAATTTTTCAGAAATCTAATATTTATAACTCCTCTCAAAATTACAACAATATTGGAGATATTATACAAATGTGCTCAAAATAGCAATAACCTCAGTTAAAGGCTTAGGTTTGTATAGGTAAACGTTGAGTAAAATCATGGTTTCGGTGTGATAAAAAGTAGTCAAGAACATTTGTGTGCCCGAGAGTGAAAAGGGCCCATGTGGTGAAAATTGCCCGTAATACTTTTTTCAAAGATTTAAAGCTTTTAGGCTTATTTTGAAAGATTTACCATAGTTTTCAAAAAAATCTACTAGTGAAATCTACTACTAATGAAAACGATGGTAATTTCTTCAAAATTAGCCTAAATATTTTAAATCTTCGAAAAAAAATACTAACGGACAATTTTCACCACATGGTCCCTTTTCACTTTCGTGAAAACATTTGTAGTAAATAACTAGGTTCCATCAGCTCTCAAAAAATTGCTTCGCGATTTCGCAGTTCTAAATTCCTCCAAGGAGTAACATTGTGACCGTATTTCGCACAATATCATCACAAATAAGCAGACCTAATTTTGCTCTAGCTATTCCGTACGGTCCCAAATAAAACCCCACTGGAATACATGCACGAATCAGTTGCCTTTTTTGTTTAATAGTAACCATTTTTGTCCAGTACCTCTTAAATATCAACGAGTTCTTGTACGGAAAATTTGCTAAATATGTCATCAAAAGGGCCAATGCAAAACAAAGGATTGTAATTGCAGGCGCTAACATGTACATAAATATATTCAAAAGTTTGTACATTTTTAAAGTCATAAATGCTCCACATGAAGCCGCAACTATTCCAACAAATATCAAATTTGTGAGGAATACAAACGACACTTCATTCCCCATAATAATCAATATGTGCATGATACGATATCGAAGATAGCAGCTTTCAAAACTCAAATTTCTCCGTTTTGAACAATGAAAATGTATTGTTAAAGAATACAAAACAACTCCTTCCAAAAAAACCATCATAACAATAAGCGCTGAAAATATTGTCACGCAAATGAATAGAGACCATAGAATGTACACAAAAGACGCACAAATCTT
>JAQFXM010006899.1:0-12589 GCA_034693345.1 Entomobrya multifasciata | reverse complement strand
TGCAGTTCCATTAGTTTGAATTTATGCACATATTTTTACCTAGCATGTGCCTTGCATTAAGTGTAAGGCAAAATCTTATACCAAAACTAAGCTTTACGATTTATATTAGGCATTGGCAAGCGAAGAAACTTAAGTCAATTAGGTAAAAACAATTAAAAAAGTAGTTAACAACATCGTGGTTTGTCCGAAAAGATAGGGAAAACAGCTAAAAGAAGGATTTTATCAGTCAAAAAGGAAAAATTGTATGAAAAATTTATAAAAAGTAGCTAAAAATTAGAAAATTTGAGCGAAAATTGCTCAAATTTGAGAAAATTATGCAAAAATAATAAAATTATGCATTTTGCTTCAAATTATGCATTTATATGCATCTATGCATTTACAAATTTTCGAGAACTTTAGTTTTCGAAAGTTATGTCCTTCACCCTCAAAATAACTTTGAAAGAGCGTAGGTAGAAATAGTGTTATGCAATAACATGCGTTTATGCGTTTACTCCTTCCCTGGTTATCATACATGTACATGGTAGTTTCAGTTGTGCAGATGCAGAGGATTTGGAGGGTTAAACTTTCTTTCGATGCCGGAATATGTGTATTTTAAATGAGAAAGCAAAGTTTTTGAACGTTTTTCCCTTTTTGTTGGAAGAATGAATGGGAATAATATGTATATGCTAGTTGGAGACCCCTTAGATGATTTGAAAGAGAATTTTATGTAGTTTGGTTGAATTGAGGAATGTTAATTATTAAAACTAATTATTAAAACTAATTATTTGTGTTAAAACTGATGTTTTTTTGTGCAGTATATATAGTCAATTAGTTGTTTAAAGGTACCTGTGACTGACCATCCAAATATTTTATTCCAGTAATTGTCTGCTCGTTAATTAATAATATTTCTTGGCAAATGAATTTGGTAATTAAATTTACTTATTCTTATGCAGAATAGTTTGTTCCGAAAATTTTATGAAACGTTAAGAACATTTTACCAACATTTCGTGATAATTATTTACAAAAACTATGCAGTTTTTATGTTATGGATACTGGATATTTTTTCCTGTGTGCATTTTTCTTTCTTGATGAGAGGAATAAAGTAAAGTTGTAGATAAAAGAGATGATGAAAGCGGTTTTTGGTAGATGTGAGAAATTCAAAGGGGATAAGTGATAATATTTTGTGGAGGATCTAAAATGATTGTGAGGGAAGTACATGGATATGCAACCGAACAAATGCCTTGGCTGGATTTGGTGCCAAAATATTTAGTGCTGAGATAACGTTTTTACTTCCAGCGATCGGCAATCGTACAAGCTGTGCCTTGCATTAAATTACTCTTTGACAAAAGATTTCAGCTTTTTCTTCAATTTTGTGAAGTAATTCAGAAATTGTGCATGCACAGTTGATATCCAGAAACAAATATTGCAGTAGTAAGCCATGAAGGATTTACTGAATTAACTCATGTAATTTTAGTTCCAGTCTTTAGTATTTGGGTTGCTTTCGGCTTTTACATTTTCTATACCCAGTGGACTTGATGAGTTTGTCGACTGAAGTTTGAGAGAGAAAACCTTAGTTTCATGCAGCAAATCCCAAAGTGGATATTTTGCCATTCATATTTCATTTACTTGTAATTATTTAGATCATCACAAATTTTTATAGCATCCGTTCACATGAAACGAAAATGGAACAAACTATGCTTACATTTATTTGGTCTGACACAGATTTCAGAATCGAGCCAAATAAAGTTCACTTGGCATAAGATAAAAAGCCTTCTAACTAACAGTGTGTATATGGATAACGTTGTAAGTACTTTCACATGCCAGAATATACCGATTAGAGTAATATTACACCTAAAAAGTGATTAAGAGAAGACAAAATCTAATATTTCATCATTCTTTATATGCGCTCCAATTCCGGTTTCAAAAACAGATTGAATTTAAATTGTTATAAAACATCATTACTGCGGATATTATCAAGATTAATCATGGAAGAAATGAAATTATATATGCATGTGACATGAATGCGAAATATCAGCATTTATTGTCGTAACGTAATCACATTATATCTCTCGACTCGAGCGTTATATTTATGCAAAATCCCAATTTACATTGAGTGTAGTTTAAAATGATCTTTGGAAAGAACTAGAAGAAAACATATAATGATAAAGTTTTCAAAGATCGTGTTGATGAACAGGTATACAGTAATTCAAGACATTTAAGTTGTGAGGATGACTCCAAAAGCTTCTTGGAAAAGTTGGAATGTTGCTGAAATCGGGCTAGAGCAACTAAAACGGGAAAAGTTTGGGTCTTCAAAATTGATTTGGATAACTTTTGTTACAAAAAGTAACACTTTTGTGCTGAAGTCAAGGTCCACATTTTAATGTAAAACAAATAAATCGTTGTAATATTTCTTCATTAAAACATTTTTATTACAAATTTGATACGTTTAACCCCACCTACATCAATGATCTTAACTTGCAACTTGGAAATTAAAAGTAATCAAAACGGAAAATGTCTGATAATAATATGTCCTCAAAATTAATATGACATAAATTTACAAACTGATCAAAAATAGGCATACATACTTTTTAACAATTAATCATACGCATGTAAATTACAAATTCAACCATAAACATCTTCAAAAATGATAAATTTGATAGTCAAACATCAACCTCGCACCTGGTAAAATATTCCAGTCGCTTTACCACAAAACACGCCCAGACAATCCCAACAGCAATTCCATTCCAGTCACAACAATACCAATTAACAGACTGAGGTGACTAATAGATTTTCCGGTTACAGCGGCACTCGCTTTAGACGGATTCCGATGCTTTGCAACTGGCAGCACTGGTTTCTGGACTGCATAGTTCTTCGATCTCATGGTTGTCTTCAAGGTCACTTTTTCAGGAGCTGGGGAGGCACTCCCTTTGGACGTCTTTACAAAAACAATGGCTCTAGAGAAACCGCCTTCCTGGTCCACATAACTCATTTGTCTCATGGCTGCCTTCAAGTTCTCCTTTTCCCCTGCAGTGCACGATGTGATCGGAATGACGACATTCTCTGTCTCCATCAGATCAAAAGGAAATCTTCGGACGAAAGATGACACGTTAAATTTGACCAGCGCGTTGAGCATCATGATACGGTCGGTTGTGCTGACATAAATGGTGTACAGAGGAGTCGGCGACTTAGCCTAGAAAAAAAGTTTTATGATCAAAAAACAGTTTCTTACGAAGATGAATCACATCAATAAATGGATGGATTATTTTAGCTAATTACCAATGGACTTCCAGACACGCAGCTGTTCAGGTACCAAGCCTTTCCTTGAAGTGGCGAAACCAGTACATCGGTCTTCACTTCACCAAGGCCACATTTGGTTAATAGTCCTGTGTAAGACTCCTCCATCTTGTGCGGCGACCAAACTGACAATAAATTGCCCCTTGTAACCCGGATGTCATCTTTCCAAAGACAAGTTTTGTCATAGCTAGCCAAAATGTCCGGTGTCAGATTGATGATGGACGGAATGCGCTGGAGAAAATCAATGTATTTGTCCTTTTTCTCTATTTTTTTCTGAACTATTTGATTTCGAAGCACCCCATTAGAATCCGATGATACATAGTTCACATATGACATGGATCTGTAAAAAGAAAACAACATAAAATAAGCAAAATTAGTTAGGTAATTTAAAACTTCATATTAAAATAGTTAACCACGAAATACGCATATTACATCCTTAAAGTTTACATTAGTTACTAGTTTAACCTACTTTATAACTTTTCCGTCATGAAAAACTGCTTCAACTTTCAAATCTAGATTCATTTTGCCCCTTGGTTGAGTCGTTATGCTTGCCTGGTGGACCACTTGGTTCTTGGGTATCATGGTTGTCTTCAAAGTCGTTTTCTCTGGAACAGGAGAGGCAATCGCTTTTGGCATCTTCACAAAGACAAAGGCTCTAGACAAAGCGCCTTCTTGGTCCACAAAACTCATTTGTCTCATGGCTGCCTTTAAGTTCTCCTTTTCCGCTACAGTGCACGGTGTGACGGGAATGATGATATTCTCTGTCTCCATCATATCATCAGAAAATCCTCGGATAAAAGATGACACGTTAAATTTGACCAGCGCGTTGAGCATCATGATACGGTTGGTTGTGCTGACATAAATGGTGTATAGAGGAGTCGGTGGTTTTGTGAGTGAGGTGGAGCTGGAGCGAGGCGAGTTAACCTAGAAAACATACAAGTTTTATGATCAATAAACAGTAACTTACGAAGATGAATCACATGGATAAATGGATGGATTATTTTAGCTAATTACCAATGGACTTCCAGACACGCAGCTGTTCAAGTACCAAGCCTTCCCTTGAAGTGGCGAAACCAGTACATCGGTCTTCACTTCACCAAGGCCACATTTGGTCAGTAGTCCTGTGTAAGACTCCTCCAACTTATGCGGCGTCCAAACTGACAATAAATTGCCCGTCTTGATGTCGTCTTTCCAGAGACAAGTTGTCTTGTCAGCACTAGCCAAAATTGATGGTGACAGATTGATGGCGGGGATGCGCCGGAGAAATTCAACGTATTTGTTAAAGCGAAGGTCCGTTTTCTCCAATATTTTCTGAACCACTTGACTTTGAAGCTTTCCATTGGAATCCGTTGATACATAGTTCACATACGACAGGGACCTGTAAAACGAAAACAGCACAGCATAAGCAAAATTAGTCAGGCAATGTATATAACATAAAACTCACGTTAAAATAGTAAAACATATGCAGAAAATTTGCATTAGTCACTAGTTTTACTTACTGAATAACTTGTCCGTTATGAAAAACTGCTTCCACTTTCAAATCTAGGTTAGCCTTGTCCCTCTGTGGAGTCATCCAGCCAAAGCAATTGGCACTGCCGATCGATAAACCAGCAAGTGCTACGAAGCACAAAATATTTGCCATCGTTTTTCTCTCAATTTTACAAGTTCCAATTACGATAATTGCTGTAGTGATAATAATTTGTAACGGGAAAACTGAAATTAAATTAACAGCCCGAAACCACTAGATTGACAAAAAATAATCGATTCACAGATTGCAAGAGACTATAGCTTCCAAACAAGGAGGAAAAATAATTGAATAAAAACAGAAATGCTTCCGACTCCGGTTGCAGACGTTAAGATTTTCTTTCTTAAACTGTTGTTCCAATTGGACAGACAACTGACCAAAAACTAATACCAATTCATGAATTTACTTCAGTATTTATACCCACATTAGACAAAGAAAAATTAAAAGATTCAGGGACAAAGGAAAAGTTAAAATAGAATATTAGTCAAAGTACACCGGAAATGCGCACTGGAGAAAACAAAAGAAAACATTAACTATTTCTTCATGAAGATTTTGAAACAAAACTAAACGTAAAATTACGTAATTGGATAAACTTCCATTTTTGCTTTCTTTGGTACGTTTGCTGCATCTACATGCTTATTGGTGAACATCCTGCCTACTTCCTAATTTTCATAGAAATGAACTTTGGATGATGTATCTGTGGACTTTGGAGTAGACTTTCATTATTATTTATAGTGGCGAGGGTGATGTTTGGCTATAAATATTTATCAATATTGAATATGTTTATGGTTTTATTTGTAATTTACATGCTTAAGATTAATTTTTAAAAGTATGTATATCCATTTTTGATCAATTTGTAAGGATATATTTACGAATTTTGAGGACATACAGACATTTTCCTTTTTGATTATTTTTAATTAATTTTCAAGCAAGTTAAAATCATTGACGTGGACGGGGTTAAATATGTAAAGAAAAATGTCATAATGAAAATTAAATAGAAAAATTTATTTGATTTTTACATTTAAATGTGGACCTTGGCTACAGCACAAGTTTTGGTTATTTTTTGTAACAAAATTTAGTAACAAACAAATCAATTATGGTGACACGACCTCTTCTCGTTTTAATTGCTATAGCCCAATTTGAGCAACATTCCATTCCAAGAAGCTTCTGACCTTCTGAGTCTTGCATTGCCCCAGAGGTGTTCATCAGTTCCAACTCTATTTTTATGCTAATGCTGGTTTTATGCCCTTCAGGTTCTTTGTACCACAGTCCTGTCCGTTCTTCTAGCTTATCAATCTTATCATATTTCATATGAAACCCAATCGCCATTTTTTCTGGGAAACTAAAAGCTCCGTATTTACTTAAACTGTTTGTTGCCTTCAATGTCATGTCAAACGGCATCAGATTCGTAAGATAAACTCATCTTGTGTCTTGTATACTTTAGTTTCACAAGACAGAGCTGTGGAGCAGTCGATGTACGAAAGAACATGGAATGACAAGTAGTAGTGGGAAAGGAAACAAGTACGACGAAAATCAATTTGTATAATCATATAGTAGCGAATTCAGATGAAAGGGTGCGCAGCCTGGCACTGCTATTGCCTTAAGGCCTGTTTTAGACTAGAGAATGAACTTCTCAATATGCTATGTATAAGATATTCTAATCCCAAGAATGACAATGGGGTAAATTGAGGAATATTCACCATCTCAAGTCTCATCAGCATCATAATTTTTATTACAAATTATCGTCATTAAATTCATCCTCGTTTTGTCTAGTAAAATCTGCTCCTTGGACTGGTTGCCTTCATTTTTTATCACTTTCCAAAAGTTGCATGGTAGTCGGTGTAGTCCTTCAGTTCAATATCGTATGCGTAATTGGGCTACAATAATTTACTGAATTGGGAAGCTGACTGATTTAATCTAGAGTTTTTTGCTACAACTTAAAATCATTATTGATGCTGTAAGGTATTAGTTTTCGTTATCAAAGAATACGGGAAAGCCAGCAGTCAAATAGCCCATTATTTTAAAGAATATAAAGATCAAAGTACATAAGCTTAACATGGTAGTCTGGTTACGAAACTTTAATTAATTATTAATTACTCTCAAAAGATTAACTTGAACGATTTCATGATGCCAATCATATTAAATCGGCTTAAGTTGTCATCTGATCTGGCTGATTTACAATCAGCTATCAGTTTGATTAGCAACAACTAAATTTAATTTTGGAAAAATTGTATATTTTTATATTAAATACAGAAGTAATTCTAATAGTAGGTACAAAATAGTGTAGATATTTGCTCTGAGAATTGAGTAATATTTAAAGCGAAGAGAATGCTATTAATGCTTTTAAAGTGGCGTGACCTGAGATCTGAAAACGAAATTCAAGATATAATCGGCTTGTTATTGGGGTTAGGAGCATTGGCCTGAGTGACTACTGTTCACGTTCTGTAATTAAAGATATCATTAAATCCCTGCATAATGTTTCCTGTGAAATTTGATATAATTTATTAGGTGGCGAAAAACGTATTCCTTGTAGTTAAATGTGTGAAATTTTGGTACCAACCCATAGCAGTATATATTTTAGAGTTGATTTAAAAATTGCACACGGAATACATTTAAGTAGACAAGAGCAGTAAGTCAAGTATAAAAAAAACTTCAATGCTTTACGGCATTTTAATGGCTAATAATGGCTGTAAACCATGAAATAAAACAACGATCTCTCTAAAAATAATGATAATTTCTTCTGCAGCACCGTTTTGTGATTTGAGCTAAATATTTTGTACTCTGGTAACGATTATCTTGTTTTTACATTCATGTGATTTTGCTTTATAAAATGGCAAAGCATTTTTCTCTATTTTCTGATAATTTACTTTATACATACTTGTTGGCAACTGGGTTGCAAAAATGATTTTTCTGTACCTCAAAAATAATAGATTCGACAAAACCGTACAGGGGCAATTTTTAACATACATACATGTAATGTAAGCCATCTTTGCTTGTCGCAATATTGTTCAAGGATATAGGATGCATGCGTAACGCCCTGAAGTCATAAAAATCCAGTGACAAAAAATCGCTACTCTAACTTGCAAAATAATTGTGGAAAAGTAGTAGAAGGTCTTAAAATTACACGGGATGTAAATTATATAGCCTGTAATTCATTGTGCATTTGTAATGTATGCTTTATTCTACAGTATCAACTATGCTCTTTATAACTTGTTTTAAGTCTTTTCTAGCTAACAATCAGGTTTCGAGTTACACAGAAGTTGATTGTAAGCATGGACCAGCAATTATTTTTTTCATTATGTTTTACAGCTAGATTTGGTACTTCACTTCTTTTTTAAATCTCAAATCATCCATATTCTAACAACTTGAAATGGTTACTTGGAAAAAGAAAGTAGTTCATGCCATCGATGCAAAGTTCATAAGATATTATATTTCATTTTAATGTGGGTATGTCTAAACGTACCACACGGTGAACTAATTTTCTTTATTTTAGTTAATATTTCATTCCATCCTCATTTTTAGCACATTTACTAAATACTCCGAAAGGCATTGTTCTGGAAAACCAGTGATGTCTCTCATTGCCCCCATGCCAAAAAATTACGTCGTGTTAACACACATTCATGCAAGGATGCTCAATCTCTCTGCAAATTTTTAGCAGCCCTGAGTCTAATTTCGGAGAGAGGCTTAATTTTTTTCTTAAGTCTTCCTGTTTCCACTTTCTAATCTTCATCATTATGCAGAACTTACCAGAAGATTTTTGTACGTTTTAAAAGGTTCGATTATGTTAATATCTTTACAGGATTTACTCTGTGCACTCATCTTTTCCTCGCTTTGCTGGGTCTACATTCATAAAATCACTCCTGTATAAAAATAATCATGCCAACCAGCAGAGGGAATAGAGAGAGCTTTGGGATTGACATCGATAGAACCTTTTATGTTTCCTGGGGAGGCGGGGTAGAAGTACAAAAAAATTTATGACTACCTCCGTTTTTAGCATACTTGATTTATTACTAAGAAGTTTAAATCATGTGAGTACGAAATAAAACTAAAGACCTTGTACAGAATATTTTCGGAATAATGTCAGTAAAACATGCTAAGTGAAGATGTAGGTTTGGAATGACATCAATTTTATGTTCCTTTGTTCTTTTAGTGATTGTTGAAAGGCAGGGATTCTCATTGCAAATTGTTTTGCAATTCAGCAATCATTAAACTAATAATTTCGGTTAAGAGGTTTTTAAAACATTCGCGAGCATTCCTATTTTTGACTATGAGCGTGTAAAGTGGGATTACAACAATGCAGTTTAAATAATGAAAACATGAAAGGGTGCATGTTGCATAATCTATTGTAAATATTAAAGACACTTGCCCAAGAGATAAAGCTAGGCTTGACGTGGTAACAAGTTGTTGTTACAAACTCGAAACTTTAAGTTTCTGCCCTACTTTCTAATTTCCAAATACGTCTAATTTAGTATTTTGAAATGTGTTAAGTGTTAAGTTAACTATTATTTTTTATGCTGAATTTTAGTGTGTACTCACGAAATACCAACAATCAAAAATGCTAAAGAAATACACTACTTAAATATTAAAGCAAACCAGGCATTATGCACAGAATACAGGTAGATACCTCAAACTAGCATACACGATTAAACTAATTTCCAATGTTAAACGTGTGACCGTAATTTTTGTACATTAAAGAAAACTACAAGTAAGTAGTATGCAACACGACATAAAAAATTTCCTTCTCACGGAGATCATCTTTAACAAGGACTTTTGAGATAACAAATACTGTGTAAAACAAGTCGTGCTATTATTTAGCATTTAAAATTTGTAAAGTTTCATGTATTCCTGACGAGGTTGGTTTTAACAAACAAGGCAGCTAGACTCACCCCAACGTAATATTCCACGGCGTACATGTACATGGGCACAGATTGGGAAATTGGAATGAAAGATGCACGTAGTGCTTGAAACTTGAAAATCGGATCGATGCTACTGTACAATTTTTGTCAATTATAAATCTTAAAGAATAAAAATATGGTTATCAAGTAATTTTCAGATGCATAAATACACATAGTAAGGGTCAGGGGTCAGAATATTTCGAAGTATTTGAAAACCACTTAAAAATTACTTCATACTTAAAACAGTGCATATATGTGATTCCTTCTAAATTAAATAGACACACGACACTACCGACAATTATTAACTACCGAAAGCGATGCAATCGCATAAGAGGTAGTTAATGAGATTACTATCCTGTCTGTCTGTCTGTCAACACGATTTCTCGAAAACTACTTGACCATTTGACACCAAACTTGGTACACAGACACTTTAGGTCAAGACCTTCCTTGGGATTGGTTTTCAGACCCTAATGACCCCCCTGACCCGAGATACAGGGGTTCAAAGGTCACATACATTTTAAATGGCAAATTTTTTTTATTGTCGATTCTCATACAGGATCAAAAGCCGATCACATTGGAATCATTTTTGGACCCCAACGACCCCCCTGACCAAAGATACAGGGGTTCAAAGGTCACATACATTTTAAATGGCAAATTTTTTTATTGTCGATTCTCATACAGGATCAAAAGCCGATCACATTGGAATCATATTTGGACCCCAACGACCCCCCTGACCCGAGATACAGGGGTTCAAAGGTCACATGCATTTTAAATGGCAATTTTTTTATTGTCGATTCTCATACAGGATCAAAAGCCGATCACATTGGAATCATTTTTGGGCTCCAACGACCCCCTTGACCCGAGATACAGGGGTTCAAAGGTCACATGCATTTTAAATAGAATTTTTTTAAACGTCGATTCTCATACAGGATTCAAAGCTGATTACATTGGAATCATTTTTAGACCCCACTGACCCCTCGAACCCGAGATAGAGGGGTTCAAAGGTCACATGCATTTTAAGTGGCACGTATACATACGTTAAACGTGCATATACGTACTTAAAAGACAATGAACGTATATATGCATTGCAAACATCATATTCATCTAATCATACACCACTTTCGGTAGTTTCTTTTCAGAATTTACATTCTTCTAGTTTAGAATTCCTCGTGATAGAAACATCCAGAACTCAAATGCTCACTGCTTTACAACTTAAAGTTCAAGTATTGCTAATCTTTTAAATAATTCTTTTTCGATTTGTTGCCAATTAACTTTCCACATTTGTGAAAGTCTACCTTGAACATCATTCCTTTATTAGAGTTCGATAACAAAAATAAATGTTTTGTGGTTTCAGACTATTTTAATAGTTATCAATCAATCATTTTGGTATGATCTCAACCAAGGCAAAAATTCGTCCATCAGTAAAAAAATAAACCCATCCTTGTATTCGCAGTTTTACAGACTTCATATTCTCGTACTTATTTTTTTCATACGCCGGCACATAGGTGATAGTTCCCTGTAACCAGCCAACCTTTTCACTCCATAGCTGCGATCTGCGATTCTGTATATAGTAGAATGAGCATTCCACATAATATTACGTCTTAAGTCTTGTACTTCTCAAATTGTGTACATGCTCTCATGATATGTGAAAGATGTTATTTTGAAAAGTCGTGGATGCATTGTCTAAGAACATTTTTAATTGTTCATTTTATAGCCATCACTCGCAACTGACACAATTCTTGTTCGTTCCATTTACGAGCAACGTATGAAGAACCCTTCCTCACGTCACAAAAAAACACGCAGTTTTACTAAACAAAAAAAAACAAAGAAAATCAACAAGATATGGTTAAAAAAAAGTGTGTAGTGAAGGACTATTCACCTTGGCATCTTAGAATATGGTATTGCTAAGCTAGACACATAATATTCTCTCTTTTTTCGCTTTTTTACCTCTAAAATTATTTTTCATATCCAGTCATCAATTCCCTTATGCATACCCCAAAAATTTGTTCTGATGATGGACAAATAAATGAAACCGACTGGTTTCACCTTCAAAAGTAAGGTAGAATTGAGAAGTAATATATCTGTAGTCCTTCTAAACTGTATAACGCATCTTTTGCTCCATAATATACATTAGTGTTATTTGATGCACTATGTCCATTAAACCAAGAAAAATATCGGCATATATGATTTGCCGTAAAAAGGTCGCGTCTTTACTTTTACACATATATCTACACTACACCAATAGAAAATAACCCTTGTAAAATGGTTGAAGTTAGATGCTCGATGAAGTCTTGTTTTAATTAAGGATAAACTTAGTTTTGAAATTGAATGTCGGATTCAAATTCGGCGTCTCAAGATACCCCAATTCTACCTAAATTCTTATTTTAACCAACTGACCCTTCATTTGTGCAATTTGGTGTTGACCCCGTTAAGCAGAGAGAAAGTCAGGGTCAAACTTGATTCCCTAAATTGCAGCGTCGCCCTCATTGCAATTAACAGAATTCGAAAACTCCTATCCGTTTAATAGTTATCGGCGCGACATCCGGACCGGACGGGATACAGTCAACAGGTACAAACACTAGAGATACTCTTACCGAGTATCTAATAATGGAAATAGTAACAGGAGCTTCATAAAACGCTTCATAAAATTTAGAGTAGAGAAAACCAATCACAGATTCTGCAGATGTTTAGTAGTGACGTGTTTCGGTGAAACTCATTAAATTGCATGAAATGAATACACTTGCTCATATTATTATGCTTTCATATAATAGGGGTACTCACGGACAACGAGTTAAATGGCAGGTTAACAGGTTAAGCAATTAAAATCAGTTAACAGCTGAGGGACTTAACTTGTTAACCGATGGGGTAAAGTGATAGGTTATTTTCCTAATGCATT
>JAQFXM010006898.1:0-12590 GCA_034693345.1 Entomobrya multifasciata | reverse complement strand
TTAACATATACAGCAAGTTTTAGCTTTGGATTCGATCCCCTTCGTAAAAATCACTAAGTTAATGTATGGATTTGAGTCTTCACGCTTGACCCTTGAATGCTTGCACCGTCCATCTGCATTGGCATAGACAACGTGTCGCCAACAAATATATATTGTATTATATATTTGTTTTGTGTTTTAATGATAAGTCACCATTTGTATATACAATACTTTAACAAAAATATCTACTTCATTTACAACACACAAACAAGTTTTTAATAAAACTAATAATCGCATGTTACTATATTTCTATTTGACACAACATCCAGTACCTAATCTGTCAGAATTTTTGTTAGAATGGTATTCTAAACTGGGCTTATCCAATTAAGATTTTAATTCAGATTAGGTAATGTGCAAAGAATTTTGCTTTTCAATTAAGGTTACCATAAAACGAATTTCACAGTTCAGTTACGTTTTTAAAATCAGGATCAGCGATTTGTTCAAAATTTCGTTTCTGAATGCGTCAAAATTATTATTGAATGCTAATTTTACAAATGTCCCTATTTAAATTTTTATACGTTATGTCATGAATTCATGAATCAATTTACCAAGCTAGCATACAATTTGATATTTCCAGTTGTCAAATTCTAAAAAGGTTTGTACGTATTGTAGCAACTCAATAGGATAGAAACTGTGCGTAGCAGAGGAAAGCTATTAATTCTTTGTTTTCTAAATATTGATCATGTACAAGGTTTACAACGTTCATCGAATATGTAGGATGGCCTCATTTGAAGAGTGTAAACTAAAGTGTAAGTGATTTTTATATACAGATTAAAATATTTAATATTGACGCATGAGATCGTCTGCTGAAATTTAAGATGTTGAACTTGTTAACCATTCTTACTCTATCAATGATAAAAAATGGCTATCGTTTTAGCATCATCACAGATGACATCAGATGATACATCATCAAACATTACTGAGTATTCAAGTGCCTAATTGAATTACGTTATTCTGTCAAAGTTATACCGATGCAGTATGGCAAGAAATCTACGGAGCCAAAAAAAACTTGGCTGTCGGAAGTACTTTTAGGGGTCTGCTGACACAGTAAAAATTTTCCAGAAGAAAAAACAATGAGTAGAACTAATATTTTGGGGAATATATTTAGTTTTACAAATTGTAGGTGAACGTTTAGTAAAGAATTAATGTAATAAATAAACTAAACAACCTATTCTTGCCAATTAACTTTAGGTCTAAAAACTTAAACTGAACAGAAAATATGTTTGTTGGACTGAAAATTAGTAAAGACGTGTGGGGTTGGATAGTGGTAATGCATTATGTACATATATATACTTAAATGAATAGGTTTCTTTTTTAACTCATATGAACTCTTTATTTTGTAGAACTTGTAAGCTGTAACAAGTTTGCAATAAAGAACTTCAATTTAAAATAATCAATTTAAAATAATTACATTGGTTATTGAATTTTAATTCGATGAAAAAAAAATCTGAAAAAACTTTTCATAGTTTCACATCGAGAAATCCATAACTGCATAAAACATGAAAGATTAAAAGTTTAACCGTGAATTGACAGCGGCTTTAGATTCATTAGTAAATCGGCTAAATACCCAGCCGAAATCATAAAAAGCCGAGTTTTTACAAAACTATATATGGTCAGTTAATAACGTTTTCAATAATATATTGTCTCCAAATAAGTAAAAATGACTTTGGTGTAATGAAAATAAAGTCGCATTTTAGTATGCAAGTGTACATGACTTGTCAAATTTGGTGTTTGAAGGCCGATCAAAATGAGTTTATAATACATGACAAGTGTGCGTAATATATTCCTATGAAATACTGATGCAGTTTTCCGGAGTAGTTAAAAATGTATGTGATAAAATCTTTATAAGTGTACTTAACGAAATTCTTCTACAGTAAAACAACATGCTTGCCAATGTACTAGGACTAGGAAAGAGTATATGCAGTGTTTAAAATGGAGAACTCAACATTGCGTAAATAAAATTTGACATAGCAATTCGTGAAAACTTTCCTGACACTAAGCTGCCACTAATGTGTCACTTCCGACGGTAAAGCTGATCAATTTGTTCAATTGGCCCCTAAATTTTGAACATTTTATTCGCAGGACAAAAATCAACAGATATGTGTGTAGTTATCCTGAACAGTCCAATTTTTTCGGAAGTTTTTATTAAGAACTAAAGAATTTGACATATAAAATGAAGGATTTTACGTTATTTATGTCATATTCTCCATAGTTATGAGCAGTTCTACATCTGGTATCTAACTCCTTAATGTCATAAGCATTAAATGACAATAAAATTCCCAATTACTCTTATGTATTCATTATTCAATATATGCTTGAGTTTATATACTTAAAACTAAAATTAAAGAACACACATATTCATATTAAAGACCCACAATTTTCACCTAACTATGGCATAAACTCACTAGTTTTTGCCACACGATCTTTACATGGTCATACACCGCCACCTACTGGGCTTTTTTAAATATTTCCTCACCTTTATAGGATGACTTTGGTCATGTTCAGGGTTTTAATTTTCATGTATTATTATATACAAAAACATATCCCGCAAATTTAAGCACAGGCTTTCAGCCAGACTTAAATATTGATAATCTGGAGCACATTTTTGTGTAGTGTGAAAATAACCCAGCTTAGAGATACGATATCACGTTGACAGAAAGCACAAATTTATGCAGTTTATATAAGTCATAATGAGTAGACAGTTTACAATGCACATTCCAATCTGGTGCATTTTGTATACAGAGATTTACCACTAGTCTATATATGATCAGTTTGTGTTGCATTGTTTTGTGCTTGATGTAAACACGTCAAAAGCTTAATCATTCTGATTTTGAAATAAGAAGTTCAAACTGCTTTTTTCCATGTTTTCAGACTAGTAAACCGAAAAATGTTGAAGCCGACTAGAGTTCGATAACTAGATTCCATACAGTTATTTACCGAAAAATGGAAGCTCCCCCTCCACGCTACCGACTACCCCCCACTCCATCATTACCATAAAACAACACATATCGTACTAGACCAGAGATTTAAAGTAAATTAACCGCGGACGGTGATTTTGGAATTTTGGACGTCTCAAAAACCTGGCGATCGCAAACATCCTGACCCAAGCCCTTTACTAATACAAGGTTGCACGGCTGACTGACGAATGTAAACAATAGTAATACCTGCAATGCGTATCCAACTGTCCCCGGTTGACTACCATTTCCTTGCCGTTTAAAAATATATGTAAAAATATTAATCTTTGCATTGCCATTTTCGTACTCGTCCAAATTATCAAGTAATTTGCCCTTTTTTAAGTTTCCCTAAAATAAGCCTTTTCACAATAATACATGTATGCACCCCAGAAAACAGATATTGAGCAAATACATTTGTTCATTAACACAATTTTGTCTATTCATGAACTCTTTTAATTTTCAGTTTAACTTATTTGAATTTAATAAACCAATGGTAAAAAATATTTAATTAAATAATACAATGAATTCATTTCACAGTAATAAGTACCTTATTGAGCAATATCTTAATTATATCGAAAAATTAACGAACAAGAAAAAAACTTTAAAAGTATTTCTGATGGGTCAAATTCCAAAAAATCATAACAAGGTTTGGTGAGTTTACAAAAATCCAGCATAGATATCATTCAATTTAAAAGTTTGTTAACATTTTTTGCACTTTTTCATTGCTGTTTTAGAAAAGGGGACCATTTTAGCCTCAATGTTAATTATGCATCAAAAAGTCATACCAAATAATAATTCTTTATTGTCAAATAATGGTCCCCAAATACAAGTGGCATATTTCACCAAATGTTTAAATTTTTCATTGCGTAAATGCATCGTGAAGTAAATACGTTGTAATAAATGATGGACTCCGCCTTAAGTAATATAGTCAAGAACCAGAGACAGGTTTTCTTCTTTAAATGTTGTTCAGTGACCCCTACTATTATAAAGATTTAATGATGGCAACAAGCTAAAACTGTGCTTACACATAAAGAGTAACAAGAGGGCCACTCAAATATACATAACTTGAGCCCACAATGCTCATACAAAACGTATGAGCATTGTGGGCCAAGTTTTCTATTAAGTTAAATATATTGGTGAACGTTGTAATATATTACATATAAATAGCCCATGTGATGCCTAATCTAAACTTTCAAGTCCTGATGTTTACAATTTGAATATGATTTAATTGTGACCAACTCTAAGATTACATTCATAAGTTTACAAATTTGCTTGTCATTTTTGTTTCTTACCCTATTTTTGTATGTTATAGTTTACTGTTCGATTTAAATTAATTTCAGTAAATTTATAACGACAAAGACATTGTTTCATTTTTTCTGATAAAAATATGCCAAATCACTTTTTGATCTATAACATTTCTCAAAACTTACTTTATTAAATATTTGATTTGTGTTTCGACGAAAAGTTTTTTTAAATTAATAATACATCAATAAAATAAACACTTCTTTTACAAAGCTGAGCTAATGCAATTAATATTTTAGGTCAATTATTATTTTAAGCAATATGCAAAATAAATTGTTGTTTAACTAAGGCTACAATAAAACGAATTTCACAGTACAGTTTAGTTCTTGAAAGGATTTTAAAGGGATAAACAATTTTTTAAAATTTGATTTTGAATGCTTCAAAAATTATGCATAGCTAATTTTTCAAATATTACTGTATAAGTTTTTATACGTCATGTCGTGTACATGATGGAATGTACACCTCAAGATGTATTCATGAATCAATTTACCAAACTAGCATACAATTTGGTATTTACAGTTGTCGAATTGTAGAAAGCTTTGTACGTATTGTAGCAAAGATTGATAGGTTCGCCACATAATTTTATTTTAGTAACCTAAAACCTCATTCGCTAACATTTTTCTAACGTTTATTACGTGGAAATGTTGATAATTTTTTATCTACTACTCAATAGCATTGCTTAAAGTTCACTTTCTAAAAGCAGACGACGATATCGACTCAGATCCTTCTTGACGTAATGGTACATAATCTATAATTCCAGAGATCAAAGAGACTCCTCCATAATCGAATTTTTCCAACAAGTCTGGATCAATAACTACATCAGTACAAATTTACAAATAATAACTGACTAAATCGTTTGAATGTTTCGGTGGAGTGATCACAATATGGTACAATATTGCTGCACAATTTTTTTAAACGTATTCGTCAGACTTAATGCAAACTCTTGTTTTTTGATTGTCATACTTCATGGTAAATTCTGGTTTTCCAATTTGTACAATGATTTATATCATACGGATAATTCTACGAAAAAATATTCAAATCAAATAAGATTCGTGAGTAAACATACATTTCTCGGGTACAAGTTTGCTAAACAGGCTTGGTCTGTAATTAATAAACAATTTTTTTAAAATAATGTTTCACCAAAGTAATTATGTCAGGTTTACTATTGCTGTTGTCCATAATGAATTTTTGGATGACGTCTTGATACTGAAATTCACAAATCAAATTTTCACTTAGCCAAATACAATATGGATCACAAAACAAGGGTTAATACAAATTTATTTGTATAACAAAACAGTATTGTTCTGCATATCCAGTTCATTACATCACTTTCTTTGCAATTATTCAACATTACGCTAATCATAAAAAGCTTATTAAAATAATCTGCTAATTTTCGTTATTCTTATGATTCTCAAAAAACGTATACACCAACGATGAACTGCCAATAATTTTTTGTAGTTTTATTTGTTTATGGGCTAACCAGATTGAAACCTAGGTCTGAAATTATCGTTTTTTGTGATTAGTGAAATAATTAAACAAAATCTGTGTACTTCATCAAAGAAAAGTATTGCTTGTCATTTAAACTTGCAAAAAAAATTCATTGTTGCTACCGTACTATTCCTGTTAGATCATTTAATTGCAAAGACAAGCAGAGATTGACAAAGTAGCCTATGTATTTATTATTAATAAAAATTAGCTTTCACTGAGCTTTTTAAGCATACAAGTTTATTTACAAGCCATAATTATGTGAAAAAGCTGTTAATCAATCAATAACGTCGTACATAGATAAAAAAGTTAGACCCTATGATGTAAGTGGGTTGCTTCGTTGATAAATATATTCTCAGATTATTTTGGGTCATCAAAATACTGTATTAAATGTTTAAGGACATAAGTATGCATTTCGATGAATATTCTAACTTGTGATAAGACAATGTTCATCTTGTGGTTACGTGGTCCAAATAAATAGT
This sequence comes from Entomobrya multifasciata, assembly GCA_034693345.1. Classification (NCBI taxonomy): domain Eukaryota; kingdom Metazoa; phylum Arthropoda; class Collembola; order Entomobryomorpha; family Entomobryidae; genus Entomobrya; species Entomobrya multifasciata. The sequence continues at coordinate 6,328 of JAQFXM010006898.1, read as the reverse complement.
GTGAGTATTTTTTTAGTGCTAAGTAACAATAATCATTTAAGACGATTTGTCATTTTACAGATATAACCTCAGGGATGACTGATTTGTGGAGTGTCTAGCTTGTAAATATTTGATGGGGAAATGCTCAGAATTAGGATCTTAGTAGCAGTTTCGTTCGAATTAAAAGATTTAACTTTCAAGTATATTGAACCGATAGGCTAACTATTCAAAATAATTTGTCAAAAGGTAATCAGAAATTCTGCATTTACGCTTATTAACTAACAACTTTTATTTGTAAAGGTGATAAATTCGTACTTGGTCACAATATTTAACAACCGACCAAAAACTCCCTATAATAGTTTTGAGGTTTCTAATTAAAGTATACAGTAAGTTTCTAACATAATGAAAGTATCAAACCTTATGCCGGTGTATCGTTAAATTTAGTTATTTTTAACCACACGAAATACATTACAACTTTGATAAAGATAAATAAATAAATGATAAATATTTAGCGTGTTTGGCCCATTCATTCCAATCTTTATACATTACTTGAGGCTACCTGTGTTTTAAAAAACTAGACCGGTGGTTTTATATAGATTATATATTCTGGTAATTGACTCCATTAAACTAAACAAAACGGTAAACTTTTTTAAGATTTTGTGTTTTTAGCGTTTATTATGGTTTAATCTCACCTTTCGAGCACGTGCTTTTTGTACTTTTACTAAATTAAAAATTATACTACCACTAAAGTTCATTGACAGCCACAGTATAAGTTCCATTGCTGATTAAGTTATTTTGACCTTTCTGTTTTCCTAATGCAAAGGTTCTGTTTTCCTTTACATTAAAACTTTTACAGATGATAACAAAAGAGTGTATCTAATAAAGTTTAATAAAATTGTTCTTCCTGAAAGGAAATAAATTGTCATGCCATTAAATATGGAACAATGTGCAAAATTTTTGTCACTCATGTCACATTTTCATAGTTTAAGCTAAAAAACTAAGCTTGCATAGTTGCTTGGTTCACTGAATGGATCCATTAATACTTTAACAACTATTACTGCGATGATCGTACCAAATTCCATTTCTTTGGGACATAGTTCAAGGTAAGGAGTAAGACCAAGTCATATTTGTAATTCTATGAACTGATATTAAAGGAAAGATAGTATAAAACGACCATACTGATGCAAAAAAATAAAAAAAATTCTTAGCTTACATTTTCCATGGAAACTATGTATTAAGAAAACTCATTTCGGAAAAATGAAGGACCAGTCATTGGATGGTAGAAGATGTAATCAGTACTGTAAACATTAAAAAATCAACAACAAAAATCAAATAGTGTTCGCTGTAATTTAATTTAAACATAAGACCGCATTTTTCTTTTTACAACATTGGTCTTATAACAATGAAAAACTACAAAAATATCTCGTACGAACAAAAACAAAATGTTTCAATTTCAATCGGTAACAAATTATAATATAATGAATAAAGTGCGGACTAGATAACATTTATATATTATGGATTTTCAATGCTAGGGTTATAATTATTGCTAAATTGACGTTCATGAGATTTTAGATTTGTTGTCAAATATATATATCTGGTTTTGCTAGTTCCAAACTTATATATTTTATCTCACTTTGAAATGGACAGCATCAATACTTACTAAATAGCTTGTTGTTTTTGCTGGTTGGGTATGCTCATTGAACGTTTTAATTACATATTAAACAAAATTAAAAATGGCGTTCAAATAAACGTGGAAATTCTGACCCTGAGTTGCATTACCATGCCGACATTTTTTCGTACGCAGCATAAAATAATGAAATTTTATGTACACTCATTTGTATCTCCTAACCAACATATCAAAGCTTCGCATACAACATAATATAAAAGTATTTAGCAAATTGCGCACAATTTCGTAAAAAGTAAACTAAGAACTCAATAACTGATGCAACGTCATAGGAACTTTTTTGTACCAGTGCAAATAAATTTCTATGCATATGGTTACCCATGGTTACCAGCATATTAATTCTTAAATGGGAGGATTGTCATCTCATATTCAACACTTTAACAAAAAAACTTACGTAATTGTAAACATGTTTAAGAAAGTAAATTTTTCTTACAAATTTGGCTTTGGCAAAAGAAAATAACGTTTTGGTAAGAAATCACAAATAATGGATTCCAGGATTTAAATATATGCAGCAAATCAGAATGCAACCTAGCCTTCCGCTTCTCACATTAATTATTCATTAAATCTTCCTGAGGTATTTTTACAATGATCTCATATGACATAAAGACGAGGATCATCTAACTCCCTACTATATGGTAAAAAAATGAAACTTGGCTTATCAATTTTTATCGAACTTATTTTATCGAGACTCAAGATCAAAATCTGATCAAAAGAGTCGTAAAGATGATTAAAAATTCTAATTTATGGCGTCAATATCACTGCACTCGTGAATTTATTGCATGGAAAGGAACATAAACAATATCTAGAAAGTGATCTACTGATTAAATTTTCTAAGTTCTAGTATCGATTTAATATTTAATCTGACTTGGTTCTTAATAAATCAGTTGTAAAAATCTGTTGTATCCACGACGGGTCAAACTGACTTTCATCATCTGACACTTGTATAAAATTGGACAGAACAAACCTACATTCATACAGCATGCTGTAGAGTGTAGTTTAAGCTTTTTTGATTCTCTGTATTCCAATAAAAAAAACATGTTTAATTTTTAACTGGCCCATGTTCGTTTGAGAGGCTTAGTTTAAAAAATGAAAATAATACTATTTACCAATTTATAAAATTTGCTTAGGTCTTCAGCTTTTCTAGAAACTCCGCTCCGCAGTATGAACTATTGTTCCCGTCAGCTAATCGTGGAATATTTTCCCATAGCGACTTTTCACTTCGTTTTTTAAGTGTCAGTTCAACATAAGATAATTGATAATAATATCAATTAAGCAATAAACAAATTTTCCATTTTTGTTGATTGCGACAGGATTTCAGCAGCCATAAGATTCTAGTGAAAAATTATTAAAAACAAGAACAAGCTTTTACAGCGAATTGTTCAACTGGAAAATTAAAATGCTGACAATTATTGATAAATTAAAATATTTGTAATTTGCCTAAATATTTTACAATATAATACCTTTTGCTACTTCTTGAACAAGATTTTGTGGTTTGATGTGATCGTTTCATTCGAGAACTGAAGTCACAAGTTTCTGTAGGTATGCCAACTTTACATGTCCATTAGGATTATTGTCGACTAACAAGTTTTGAAGAAAAACAAGTTCAAATTGTATTAGTTTTACATTGAGTATGTGTAGTATTAATATTTTCAGACACAAATATACAGTTTTATCTCTGCTCATTTCATTTTATCTCCTTTCCCTTAACCAAACCACATTTTATGATAAGCAAATATGTGTAAATGTTGTTGGAAGATAACCTCGCATGATACATTATTCACTGTACTAGTTCTGAATGACTGAGATGCGAGTCCGTGGTAGAAAAATCACCTGTAAAAAGATGGTTTTTCCTTGATGTAAAAACAATAAACATTGATATTACTGGCATTGTAAAGGTTATCATGGAATTTACGGTATAGTCTTGTATTGTAAGCGTAACCCAACTTATGACTATCGCATGTTTAGGCTCGTTTTAAATATTTATTTCAACTGTAAAGTAAATGCACATTCAGGATCATGATTTATTTACTTGATATGTATGTAAGGCCCGTAAACTAAGTCCTTGAAAATTTTTAAAACATTTTCTTACATCCTTAATTTAAATTAACTCAGCCTTAGTATATTTAAAGACGACACCATTTTTTGCTAGAGTTGTAACATGTAAATCGTCCTGATTTTGAAATCTATCATTTTCTTATGCATCGTCGATTCCGCAAAAATGAGCAGATTTCCAAATTAACCATTGGGTAATTGTTCCCTGAAATATGGGCTTCCATAATGTCTAGAATTATCGTTTTCTATACATGATATATGGATTCTTTACTCAACACAGTATGGTGCATTATTGCACTTTTCTTCGGAATATAGGTTTTTTTACTCGTACCTTTCAGAAATTTTTTACCGCTCCTGGATTTCCAAAAATGAGCTTCAGAACACCAAAATGATGCTTATCTTAAAATACGGAGTCAGGACTTCACTAACATTTGAACTTTATAATTTCAGTTTCATTCATGCGGAAACTACAGTTAACGAAAAATGTTTCCGAACACGCGTCATTACTACGATTTCAAATAATTTACACACAAACTACTGCATGAATTACTGTGAAGTGCCAATTTATTTGAAACCCATATGATTACAAAAAAATACACAGTTGGATTTTTAAAATCTTTATAATATTTTAAGTATTTTTATAACGGCGCAGTTAGTTAACTTCATGATTTTTCACCGGGAAAAAGTTATCGAACAAATTGGTAAAAATTATGATTTTAGGTACTTTTAATGCTACTTACTACTTGGTTGGTCCTCCATGGGCAGCGATGACGGCTTCAAGGCAACGTGGCACCGAACTCACAAGGTTTTGGGTCACTTGAGGGGCAATTCCCTCCCAAGCCTCTCGAACCTGCATCCTGAGTTCCGGAATGTTGGAGGAATGGGATTCTCGGAGGTGTATCTTCAGAACATTCCAAAGGTGTTAAGTTGTGTTAAGGTTCTAGGACTGCGCAAACCATTCTAACATGATAACTTTATTTTTCGTGAAAAATCATTCGCCTTCCTCGACGTGACCTTTGGATCGTTGTCCTGCATAAATGGGAACTTCGGTCCCAGCTTCAGTTTTTGGCGCTCTGCTTCAAATTATTAGCCACCTCCATTCTTGACCGTGTGAAGTAAGTTCGAGGGTTTTAAGTGTTCGTTGGGTTTTCCTAGTGCCATCAGCTACAAAAAGATTAGTCTTGAACTCGTCACTCTTAATGATGTTTCCTAGCAAATGCTAGTCTGGAGGAAGCCCAACGAACCCTTAAAACCAATGAACTTACTTCCCACGGTAAAGCATGGAGGTGGATCGATTATGGTTTGGGGGTCAATGGCAACTTCTGGAGTCGGCCAATTAGAGTTTATCTACCCAAAGATGAATGCAGAAGGTTATATCGATATATTAACTGTGAACAATATTGTGGTAACCGGACAGTATATTTGTTTTTTAAAGCTGATGCCGTCTCTACTTTGTTAAATAATGATAAATCGTCAACTTATAATTTTTAATGAATCGTATATTTATTGTAAACCAAACCGAGTATATTTTGTAACAGGAAAAAGTCATATCAAAGCAATTAATGGAAGACGAATTTCTCAGCCTTCAAAACTTTTAAATTTTCAACTTATTGGGTATTACTAATTTAGGTTGTGTTGTTTTCAAAAAAAATTTAAATGTCTAAACTTAAGAACCTTAAACGTGTGAACGAATTGAAAAATGAGTGGCACTATGCTAAAATAAATGAATTCCGTGTGCCCCCAAGGTCAGCATGATTAATTTCCATATACCAATGAATGTACTAAAAGATTAGTGTGTAAATTTTTCCAATTTACGAATATAGTAGTTTTTAGCAATTTTTTTGTGGTAATTTAAAGATTTAAATGCAACAATAAGTGGGAAACTTTCCTTACGACAATAATAAATGGGTTCTCAATGTGTTTAATTGCTACTTGGCTCGCAAAAGACTATTTGCAAGCAATACCTGTATTAATTTTTTGCCTGTTGTTATTATGTACTCCTAAGTAAATATTTTAATATTCCTCTTCGTTTTACAAAATCTAAACAAAAAGAAGCAACATGAAACTGCGTTCGTTGTCGGCTTATAAACTATGACTGGAAGAATTAAAATATAAAAAAATTCGTTAGTCCATATTGTAATCTTTTTTTCTACAGATTGAGAAAATTTTATGATGATGTCTTGGATTCCCAAATATGCTCCAAACAAGGCATGAATAGAAAAAAACCCATCAAAACCGTAGAGGATATTAAAAAAATCAAGAATAATTCAGAAAATTTGAAGAATAAGTTATTTATTGCTTTGTGCTTTATAAAATGTTAATATAATTTTGAGAAAGTTATTGAAAACGGCATTTAAATCAAATTTACTACTTATTAAGATTGAAGTCAAGTACCTGGGTAACTTTAAGTAACACGTTATTGTGTAAAGATTTGATGTTTTTAATCATCTGCTTTCAATTATTACCCATGTAGGTACCGAGAAGTATCGAAGTCATGGTACTTGGTCGGCGAACTTTATCACCAACTTTCCGTGCGCCTTTTTTCAAGAGGTCACGTAAACCACGCTTTACACGATTGTTGTTCTCAGGATTTTGATCGAGTTGCTTCTGACA
>JAQFXM010006897.1:0-12594 GCA_034693345.1 Entomobrya multifasciata | reverse complement strand
AGAGCGTCGTGCTAATAACGCGAAGGTCATCGGTTCGATCCCGATAGGAGCCACTATTTTTTGCATTTTTTCTTTCTTTTAAATTCTACTTGAAAATCTTGCAATAGTTACAATTACAATGTTAATTTTTATGCTTTAATACTGATCGATCACTAATTCATTATCAATGATAGCCAATATGTATGCATAGTGCTTAAATCGTTTTATTGAAAAATTCTGGAATTATTGCTAAAGAAAAATTTACAGAGACGATAGAATATTCCACCCCACCATCACAATTCAGAAATAGTTCCAATTTGCCAATTGTACTTTTAGCAAAAGAGACTTTTAATAGGTGGCTACGAAATCCAATCAGAAAGAAACGATGATAAACAGAAATTACAAAGATATTTTAATATTCAAAAAAGTCAATTTATTTCATGCACTTCTATCTCCTCACGCTTATCACATTAAACTAAAATCAAATTGCATGAATGAAATTACATGCATGGAATTTTACTGAGCTTTGAAATACCCATACTTGGGAACAGTCTCATTGAAATACTTAATCGATTTTTCTACATCTTCTTTCCCGACCTTCGGGAAATATTTTAAAATAACATCTTTCACTTCATCGTAGCTAGAATAGTGTGTAACTTTCCGCGAGTTATCGGTCGCAACTAAAACAGATACACCCCTTATAAGAATCCATTTACGATTCCCATTAATGTTAACTTGCTCCAAAACATTTCCACTTTCATCCTCCTCAAAGTAACGGAACATGAATGGCTGTCGAAGGAAAGGGGATTTATCGACATCTTTAAAAATCATTTGCAACGGCTCATGAAAAAAATCTACAGTTCGTGGGGCCAGTGAAAAGTCATGGCGGAGGTATTCAGTGGTTTTGTCAGCCTGATGAGGAAAAAAACTTATTTTAAACTTTAATGTATTCAACTGAACATCAGTTGACAGGTACATAATAATAGTAAGCAAACTTACGTAAGGTCCTCCAAATAATGCCCCGTCAAGCTGGATTCGTTCATACATTCCATCACTATTCTCTACCTTTCTGTATTGATACCGGAAACCAGCAGACGTTTGAGTATACGGTAAATCATGCATTGGAACAGGTTCGGCAAAGGGCAGTGCAACTCCAACATCACAAAGATATTTTTCTTCAGGGGAAAATTCCACAACGCATATTACATGGTTATCAGGAAGATAATTGGCTCCACGTCCAAAACCCGACACCACATAAGAGTTAAATCCAAGGGCCTTCAGAAGGATGCATATGAAAGTATTTTGTGTTATGCAAACACCACCGATTCCAGTTAAACTTGCGGAAATGATGTCGGCTTCTTTCGGTACCTCTCTTTGTTCAGGTGGCAAGGACGACATAGAGATGTTCTGCAAATAAAGAAATAACGTATACTTTGGGTTGCTTGTTGCATTAATCATTGAAGGACTTATCATTTATCAGTTTCGAAGACTGACCTGGAAAGTTACGTGGTGTGCATAATGTGGCACTAAAACGCGAAGAAACTCCAACTTGTCTTGTTCAAGCACTTCCTTCCAGTTATGGAAGCCTAGAATATTAACTAGGAATGTAGCAGCTTCAGATTGTGATATCATTTTTATTCTAAATTTTTGTTCGTAAATGTGAAAATTAACTTTCTCGTAATGTAACTACAAGTTTGACTTTTTTAAAGACAAGTCTGTGCTCAGTCACAGCTCACTGTTGCTGCGCTTGTGCAAATTGCAAAGGCTCAATTACTTCATGCAGTGAAATTGAAGTGAAAAAGATGAGGGGCCGACTGTATCTATCAGACATATGTAGATGACGATAACTTAGCAGAGATGTTCAGAGATTAGATTTGAAGCTCAACGACTCAGCACTCAATCTATGTGGAGTCAGTCTCATTTGATTACAGTAGTTTTTTGCATTGAATGAAAGTATGTATAATATGATAGTAATGATGATGTGATCATGATTATGATGATGAATGGGTTACAAGTATCAACTACAGGTCATGTTACTAGCATTAAACTGACTAGTATTGCTGAAATTTCATACTTAAGGCAACTTATTGTGTTGAATGCAATCATGGATAGCTGCCATACTTAATACATTTAGTTGTTCTTACACATCCAAAGAAAGACAATTTAGTTTATCATACTGGGAACACGAGCCGAGAATATGCTAAAGACAATAGACCAAAATAATTGCATGGTTCATATAATTCGGCTAAATGGAAAACAGTATGAAATTTTCTAACAAAGCAGTTTTGTTAAGAAAATCCTAGTACCAAAATTCATGCATTCAAGAATAGAAAACGCAAGTTACAAGATTTATGTTTTATCCGTAAATTGTCAACACTCATTGTCACATCGTCAGTATTGCAAATAGAATAGACATTAGTACTTCCAAGAAATAATACACATGCACAAGCTCAACAAGTATGGCCAACATCTACTCGTGTTTCCAACAAATCCAACAGCGGCTCCTTCGCTCAGTCGGTTAGAGCGTCGTGCTAATAAAATTCTATTCGAACATGTTACAAGTTTCATTTTTATGCTTTAATACCAAATAATTATCAACGATAGCCAATATATGTATGCATGGAAGTTAAATCGTTTTATTGAAAACTGCTGGCATTATTATTGTTTAAAAAAATATGCATACAATGGAATATTCAATATTCCACCATTAAAATAGTTCCAATTTGGCATTTATTTGTAGCAAAAGAGACTTTTAGTAGATGGCTACAAAATCCAATGAGAAAGAAATAATGCTCACAAAAATTACAAGAATTTTATTAAATTCAAATTATTCAATTGATTACATGCACTACTATCTTTTGTAGAAAAGCTTATCACATTACAATAAAATCAACTTGCGTGACATTACTTGCATCTTGCATGGAATTTTACTTCGCTTTAAAATATCCATACTTGGGAACAGTCTCATTGAAATACTTAATCGATTTTTCTACATCTTCTTTGCAGAACTTCGGGAAATATTTTAAAATTACATCTTTTACTTCATCATAGCTAGAATAGTTAGTAACTTTCCGAGAATCATCGGTCGCAATTAAAACAGATACACCCATTATAAGAATCCATTTACGATTCCCATTAATGTTTACTTGCTCCAAAACATTTCCACTTTCGTCTTCCTCAAAGTACCGGAACATGAATGGTTGTCGAAGGAAAATGGATTTATCGACATCTTTAAAAATGGCTTGCAATGGCTCATGGAAAAAATCAACAGTTCTAGGCATCATTGAAAAGTCATGGCGGAGGTATTCAGTGGTTTTGTCAGCCTGTTGAGTAAACAATTAAACATATTCACATTTCATACAACTTTAGTGTATTGAACTGAACATCAATTGGCATGTGTATGAATAGTATGCCAACTTACGTACGGTCCTCCAAATAATGCCCCGTCAAGCTGGATTCGTTCGTACATTCCATCACTATTCTCTACCTTCCTGTATTGATACCGGAAACCAGCAGACGTTTGAGTATACGGTAAATCATGCATGGGTACAGGTTCCGCAAAGGGCAGTCCAACCCCAACATCACAAAGATATTTCTCTTCAGGAGAAAACTCCACAATACATATGACATGATTGTCTGGAAGATTATCAGGTCCCCGTACAAAACCCGACACCACATAAGAGTTAAATCCAAGGGCCTTCAGAAGGATGCATATGAAAGTATTTTGTGTTATGCAAACACCACCGATTCCAGTTAAACTTGCGGAAATGATGTCGGCTTCTTTCGGTACCTCTCTTTGTTCAGGTGGCAAGGACGACATAGAGATGTTCTGCAAATAAAGAAATAACGTATACTTTGGGTTGCTTGTTGCATTAATCATTGAAGGACTTATCATTTATCAGTTTCGAAGACTGACCTGGAAAGTTACGTGGTGTGCATAATGTGGCACTAAAACGCGAAGAAACTCCAACTTGTCTTGTTCAAGCACTTCCTTCCAGTTATGGAAGCCTAGAATATTAACTAGGAATGTAGCAGCTTCAGATTGTGATATCATTTTTAGTCTAAATTTTTGTTGGTAAATGTGAAAAATTTACTTTCTCTTAATGTAACTGCAAGTTTGACGTTTCTAAAGGCAAGTCTGTGCTCAGTCAGTGCTGCACTTGTGCAAATTAAAATGGCTCAAATAATACATGCAGTAAATGTGAAATTGAACTGAAAAGGACGAGCCGACAGGACCATACATCAGATCAGATGACGATCACTTTGAAGAGATGTTCAGAGATTAGAGTGGATGCTCAAATATATTTCTATGTGAAATCAGTCTCATTTGATTGTTCAGTTTACAGTAGTTTTGTATATCGAATGAAAAAGTATGTATGATAGGAATGGTGATATGATGACGATAATGACGATGTTGGTTGGTGTTGGTGAATGGGTTACAAGTACTGGTCATGTTTTACCAGTACTAAACTAACTAGCATTGCTGATACTTCATACTTAGGACAATTTTATTGTGTTGCATGCAATCATGCATAGCTTTCATAGATGTGTAGCTACATGGTACATTTAGATGTTCTTACGTATCAAAATAAAGACAATTAGTTTATCATTCCTGGGAGCCGAGCCGAGAATATGTTCAGTTCAGACATAGACCAAAAAATTGCATAGTTCATACAACTAGAAAATAGAAAACAGTATGAAATTTTCCAACAAAGTAGTTTTATTAAGAAAACTCTTGTATCAAAATTCATGTTTTCAAGAATAGAAATGCAGTACAGTACTTGGATATGTTTTGTCTGTAAATTGTGACCACTTTCTGCGTAGCTATTCTTGTGTTTTGTATTGGTCCAGTCCACGTGTAAAACACAATGTATGCATTATTTATATCAAAGCTGAAAAACTGGATTTTTTCCGAACAGAATTAATGAAAAATCCAATGATCTTACTTTGGAACTCTTTTCTGCACCAGAATTACAGGACAGGTATATTATTATTACCCGATTTCAGTCCTACTGTATTTGCATAAATGATAAAAGGCTGGCTGTCGAGTGTCGACGCGACGTTGCGTTGCGTTGGACGTGTTACTAGCTTGTGGTTGTGCTACTTCTCACGGCCGGCGCATGTCATTTTCATTTGTGCATCATTTGCATTTTTGCCTTCAATCGTTCATGAGTTCAACTAAAGTAAGTAAGTGCTTCCACGAAACGTTATATTGCATCGCACGCACGCTCGCTAAATAATTGCTCTACTATATGAAGAATCTCGCTCACACATAGGTGTCGGCTAGGCTAGAAGCTATGCAAGCGTCATAGTCATGTCACAGTCACAAGTAAGGACTGTAGTTATAATCAATCGAGCATGTTAACTCGACGACTTGTGTAGCGTAACGTGACCCAAAAATAATTAAAAACACAGTTTTAAATGATTCCAGCATAATTGTGTAACATGATATTCATCCGACCGACATCCGATTCCAAGAAGAAGCTTACATTGCACATTGCATTGCACTACACTTGCACTTGCCCTAGACATAAGATACATATTATGTTGTTTTGACATGTCCTAATGGTGTGTTACATTTGCATTTCATTTTAGATATTACATTGGCGTTGCCCTAATTGGCGACCAGACAAAAGCACAAAAAATCAGTTTCAGTTAACCTACTAGCAGTTTAGCCATCCTCAAATTATCATCAAGATTGTATTTCTCCGTTGTACACATTTGAAAACATCCCTGAAATAAAATTCAAATTAAAACACACCAGTCCTCCACAATATTCATAATCATAACTAGCAGTGTTATCAATTATAGCGATCTATGCAAGTTCGCACTTCACACCGATCTATCCATCGTCAACTTCATCTTTCATCTGCCATTTAATCCCAACCCAATCCCAAGAAATTTTTACATGTGAAAATGACAAACCAATTAATGCATGCATTCGTCAGATTTTAAAAACATCAAATCTAACGATTCAGCGAATTCAGTCTCAAAGATGCAATGGAAGGGATAAGGTTTTGAGCTGAAATTAAATTGCTTACCATTTTTGGCACACATTTAACGACTTAGCATACACATGTCGTTTTAATCTTAAGCGCAAACATAAATACTCATATCTCCCATATTATAGTGTACATATGTACAACTCATATCAAATCAACTAATGACTAATTATATTCAATAACAAAAGTGTTTATGCACAAGGCAAGCAGTAAAGTGTTAGATTCCGCGACGCGTATATGCGTGTATCTCTACATCATATCGTATCATAAAACATACTCATAAAAGTCGTAAAAAATGTAAAATAGAAATACAGAAAAACATCATCCAAAAAATCGTCTGTGTATGTCTGTATTCTATATCTGCGATCTGCCTGTATAGTGTATTGTATTGTGTGTGTGTGCGTGTGAAAAATAGGTGAAAAGACCGACAGCGACAGCAACAGAAAGAGCAACTTACAAACAAGCAAGCAGACAATTTTTGTGTAGAAGTGAATGTCAGTCGCACAGAGAGAGCACGAGCACTTGATGATATTTGTAAACTTTACATAATATATTTTCTGTGCTTTGTAAGTCTCATCGTGTGAGAAACGACAACAAAGAACTTCCAGTAAAGGTTTTGTGTATGAAGATCGTCAATATCGAGCTCAGCATCCAGCATTCTCGTTCTCTATTCATCTCCCAAGTTTTAAGCACGAGTCACGTCAAAAAACGCAGACAGATGTATTGAGAGTTGAGTGAGTCACAATAAAACACAACAACACAAAAAAAGTCCTTTTTTTCTAAGTGCTTCCAAAACACAAGTTGGTAATAATTTTTTTTGGGGGAATTGTCAAATTAATAGAGAAATTGGTCGGTCGGGTCGGATAGTTGTAAAAGCATAAAATATCGGAATAAAATTTAGTAAAAACACGTTCATTCTTTTGATAGGACTTGTGAGCAGCATTGGTCGTTGGAAAAAAGAGAAATGTGTGGATTGAGAATGAAGACGGAAGCTCGAGCACGTTTCGTGGTTAGTAATTAAACTTGGCGAGAGAGAGGCAAGTGTAAACGTTTGGATTTCGGGATTGAAGGGAGTTCATTTGTGGAAGTCAATTAGTGCATTAGAGAAAGGTCCATTAACTGACAGTACTTAAGGAAGGAATTGGAAGCTTTTAAACTTTCAGGTAAGGTTATTAATATATTTTGGTTTTTTACTGATTTAGTTTAGTTTTTGGGTTAGATGTCTTGTTAAGTGTCATGTAAGGGTTTTAATTGTATTCATCCTAATCATACTGCATTTATCATTTGGTTGACGATTGACGAGCCAAGTGTGTGTTTTTTTTGGAAAGTGGGTGCGTTAACGTTTGGTTTGTTTACGTTTATAGTTCACTGCAGTTGAACGGCAGGTTGATTTGATTTGGTGAATTGAATTTATAACCATCTGTTTTCTTTAACGACTAGAAATGCATGTCCTCAATGTTTTTCAGTCAGAGACAGTTTTAATTGATATTTTTTAATGGCTTGATAAAATAGTGGAAAGTAGACTGCACGGTTGTATTACGACACGACAGTGACGTGAGTTTCTTGTTTCATTCTTATGACTGTTGAATGGATCACTGGGTTTCATTTTGATTTTAAACGTCATATCAACATTTGGGATTGACTATTACAGTTTTTATAGGTTTATTTTTCATAGTTGACACGGTGAGTTGTTTTCGTCTTTCGACAAGGTGATTGGTTTCTTGCCTTTTTGGAGATGTTGATTGATTACAAAGAGGGTATCGTTTAGTAAAGGTGTAATGAGGGTTATTATGAGGATATCAAACTAATACTTTTATAGAAAGCAGAATATCTTTCATATTTATGGTCCGCTAGGCTTTCTCAAGTTGGTAACCTTTTCAAAGTAATATTGAACTTGTATTTCTACATGAGATTTTTTTACATTTTTCTGAATCCACAGCATACGGCCAACAGTTCCAGGCTTTGAAGCGACGGAACAAAGATGGGGTTCTCTTGTTTCGTATGCAGGGGCACCTTTGAACAAGACACTGGTCTTGGGTCGGAACAAGGAGGTGGGGATGGACAAGCGGTAGGGCGGTCTGTGTCAGCGGTATCGAAATGTGGCCACCTTTTCCATACGGATTGTCTCAAGAAAATATTGCAAACGCAGTCAGTGAATGGTAAGAGAACTTTTAAAATAACTGTAAAGATTTTTAACCACATGTCTACTGGTCACAATTGTGTCTTGTCTTTCGTAATAATCTAACTTTATTAAACTTCTGATTCATTTTCTTGTAGCTTGGGTTCCAAAAGCCTGTCCCGTTTGTAACCAGCTCATAACGATGCAAGACATCATTCGGATTCATGCTAGTACGGAGGATGCGCGTAATGGTCAGCGCCCCCGCATGGAGGAGCTTATGCTGGCCCATAAGAAACTCCGGGAGGAGTACGACAGATTGCTTAAACTGTATAAGCAGGCGATAGCTGAGTTTGAGAAGTCCAAAGGGGAGACGCAATCCATAATGTAAGTAGAATAGTATTAAATTCAATAGAATAATGGCTATTTTTGTAGTGTGACATGTCCACGCTTTATATCATAACCTAATTAATAATGTTTTAGGAGATCTAAGGAGGAAGTGATACTACGATTGGAGCACATGGGTCGTTTGAACCAAGTTGCCAAGTCAGACATAGATCGATACAAGGCAGAAATTGAGAAACTGAAGAATATTATTATGTTAGTTAACTTTCCGAACAGTTTGTAACTTTTCATGTCATAAGTATTCTAAAATATTATTTTCGACTTTGCTTTCAGAACATTGACCGGGAAGCTCACTGGAAATGAAAGTCTTGTGCAAGAGTACTACGGAAGCGCAGTTGGAAGCAGTATGAACATGAATGGCAATGGTACTCCAATGAGCAGCAGTATGAACGGTGGGAATTCCTACCGTCTGGAATACTCTGAGGAGTTTCAACGCGTCCCGATGTGCGATCAAACGCAAAATCTTATGAATGGATCTCTTTCAAATAGCAGTGCTCATCATCATCCTCCAGGATTCGCATGTCAACATCAAGGTCTGAACGATGGTGGATCTGACTGTCACATCATTCAACAGGCTGGCTCAGTATTACCGAACGGCAAAGAAGTTAAACAAGCATTCGAATCGAATGGAGGACTTGTTCCCGTGTCTTTATCTGGAAATGGTTACGACTTGGCTGATAGTCAGCAGCAAGCTCGAGTTATGATCTTTCAGTTACAGGATGTCCAAGTTAGGGACTACGACAGTAATAACAACAGCTATGCTGGGAAGATAGGGCTGCCAGAGAAAACGAACTTGAAGAACCCCGTTAGTAATGCTTCTAAGGAGAATGTCCCAGCAGTTCCTCCTCTCGCTGAAAGTTTACATCAAATTGCAAAGGCTCAGACTGCTGCACTGAAGACTGAATTGGAAAAGAACAAGAGTGGAAAGGTCTTGCCGTTCTCCAACACGGAGCAGAACAAAGTGGACAATGAAGAGGATTCTGCTTATATTGAAGGTTAGTACGCTTATCAAAGTTTATGACAATGATGTATATAGCACTAGTAAAAATTAACTTGATAAACTATGAATAAATTCTAGATGATGATGATCAGTTCGACGTTCCCCACGACAAGTGGCAAGAGAAAAAAAGTCGTAGGCGAGCCAGCAGCAAAGGCAGCGGAAATGGAGGTAAAGGCGGAAGTGGTAAGCTGGATGCTTTGGCGGAGAAAAAGTTGCTCTACGGATCGTTCAATTGCCACACATGCCATGCTAAATGGGGCTCATCTCAAAGCGTCCTGAATAAACCTCAAACTTGCCGATATTGCAAAACTGAGATTTACCCTTACAATCAGGTATGGAAGTTGCTGTTGCTTGATTTCAATTTGAAATGATTAGGAATGAAAATGATGAGATGAAATGACAATGAGTTGTTTTTGTGTTTTATTGGTTGAAAACAGGGCCCCATTCTTTCCCGAAAGCAGCTGGAAATTAACAAACAAGGCAAAGATGCCGCTGCGTCGGATAAGAAGAAGTAACTCTTTTGAAAGTATGATTATAATTCACACATATGTAATACATGTATTAAAAATGTGTAATTATAAGATGTACATGAATCTAATTCTTTTTTGTATTTTTCTTCGACAGGCAGCCAATGAGATAAAGATTATAGCACTGATCAATGCGAACCAATCAACTTTAGCATGCGAGAAGAGCTGAAGCAAACGCCAGAGACCTTTGCGGTTACATTAGATTTTAAGATTCCTATTATATTAGTACTTAGTATAGTTACCCTCGAGAATTGAAAAGCTAAACATATATATTTTCGTATATGAAGTTTAAAAAATGATACACACTTATTGTCAATGTACTTGTGTTCAAACATGAAATTTTTATAGCTTTGAGTACATTTGATACATTTCGTACATGCAATCTAAGAATTTAAGCATGTCCTTTACATTTAAACATAATCAATTAACTAAAAATGTGAAGATGAGTAAACTTTGAAATGTATTTGAAAAAAGTTTT
This sequence comes from Entomobrya multifasciata, assembly GCA_034693345.1. Taxonomy (NCBI): domain Eukaryota; kingdom Metazoa; phylum Arthropoda; class Collembola; order Entomobryomorpha; family Entomobryidae; genus Entomobrya; species Entomobrya multifasciata. The sequence goes on along the minus strand of JAQFXM010006897.1, from coordinate 2,087 downwards.
TGATTAGGGAGACGTAGTTTTGTTTTGAAATGAAAAATTAACTTGAGTGTTCTTACATCAAATTTTCAAAATGTGAAATTAACTTTTATTTCTGCCGTTATCTCATTTTATGGTTTATGACATGGCATGGAATTTATATGCAGGTGTTGGCAAAATTAATGTTCCATCCAACTATGCCTGTAATGTAGTGTGGTAATGAGAAAATGGATCGTTACTGATTAAATTAATCCACAATTATTGTAATGTGAGCGTTCATACGTACGTATGCGTATGTCTAAAAGTACATAAATCTGTTAGGTGAGGTACATTTTGTATTTTATGTAACTTGTCGAAATAAAAAACAAAAAATGAAAAGAATTGTTATATTTTAGACGTAAACAAAATTATAGTATCCTTTAATTTTTCTCATAATTACGACATATAAGTAAAATTCATCAAATACTTGCTTAGTAATATTCTTAAACCGAAAGATATTCAGATATAATAGAGATACAATATGGTTATTACACTAGGCAATTCTATCATCAACTCAGAAAAGGGTTACCACCATCATTCAAAGGTATTTAAGATTTCTAGTAGTATAACTTAATTACAGAAACTGGAATACACATATTTCACAAATAATGTGAAGTGACGATGGGATATTTATAATTATAAGATGTGTACTTTCACAGACGCTTTCATTCGCAATTCTCCTCTCAGTTAGGGAGATTCTCACCAGCGGCCATCACTTTAGCTTGTGCTCGCACACGTTTCTCGTATTCCAGTCTGTTTTGACTATAAAACAACAAACAGAAATATCAATTATTACTTTGCTTTCTTATTCTCTCAACAATTGTCTCGAGGAAAATTTGTATAATGGGGAATTCTTACCAATAGATAGTGTATGCCTCCGCTTGCGCTGGATCCTTAATGTTTGGCTCATTCAACAAATCCTGTATTCCCAACAAGATTTGTTTAATGGTAATAGCAGGTCTCCAGTCCTTCTCTTCATCCAGCAAAGACAAGCAAACAGTTCCAGATGGGTATACATTGGGATGAAACAATGGAGGTTCAAATTTGCATTTGGGGGGAGTTGCTGGATAGTCATCCTTGAAGATCATGCGCAATTTATACATTCCACCTTCCCAGGGAGTCTACAAGTTTTCACAAAACAGATTTTTATAACAATGGGACAATTTTATAACTTTTTTTCTTCTACCATAACCAGCAATATGGTTAAATGAACGTAAACAAATTTTATGTTAATTACCCCCTTCTTTCCTGGAATCACGCATTCCCAATTCATAAGGTTAAGTGTACCATCATCCTTCTTAGTGGGTCGTGCAACAAAGCCCTATAAACAACAAAATACCAAAATAACATATTTGTAAAGTTGTCAATATGGTAAATTAACATAAAATACTACTCAATTAAACATATTATCAACTTACAAAAGGATGGTCTTTCCTCCAAGCCTTCCTTTCCTCCGCCAATCTAGCCAAAGCTATTCCACTCATGTTTACAAATACTATATTTTCAAAAAAAAGTCAGAGATCAAAGAGACAGTCCCGTCACTTGTACTGCAAAATAGAAAGAGAATAAATCCGACAATTATTTAACTGCGTGAATATATCATTACTGTGCTTCAAACACATTTAAATTAACATCATCTTCAATCCTAAGTTTATAAGAGAAAGTCTACTGACTAACCGAGCTGACTTCAAATAAAAACGCTACAAACTCAAATCTATGAAAATTAGTGACACCTACGAAATCGGATAGCGAAATTTTTTTCACGGTCCTCAAAAAGAGAAATCGTATTTAATTACCTGTTTATAATAATTATATTTTAATGTAAATTGTTTTTAAAAACTTATAACTACCACTTGCTTGCACCTAAAATTCTGAATCTCGATATCTTCAACATTCACATTCCACATAAAGGATACCCAGAGCGGTACTAACCCTATCCTTCATCATAATATCAGTGTAAGTTGCATCTTACAAGTAGCAATTAATACTACAGCTATGCTTTGGTAACATAACATGCTTCATATGAACGCGATACACTCCATAGAAAGAACCGCCGAAGTCGTACTTCTCTA